>OX596011.1:25167198-25233048 GCA_951394025.1 Heteromyza rotundicornis | reverse complement strand
AATATATATATATATATATATATATATATGTATATATATATATGTATATATATATATATAAGGGTTATAAAAATAGGTCGAAGGAAGATTTGAAACAATAACACAGGTCGACAAAATTGAACTTTTTGTGTGTTAAATGGACTTGGTGGACAAATTCTTTTTTTTGCCAGGCTGAATCCGAAAATAACTATGAAATTCGTTCAGCACACACCATTTTTCCGCAAACGCCAAAAATTTGCCATTTAAAAATTACGGAATTTTCCTTTTAATGGTAATTCATTTTTTTAAATGAGAAACTACCACTTTTTCTTATTTATTTTTTCACGCTGAATCCGAATATAACAATTTTTAGAATTAATGTTTACATTTTAGAGTTACTGTATGAAAACCGCAAAAAGTGCACTTTTGACGTTTGCGGGAAAATGGTGCGTGCTGAACAAATTTCATGGTTATTTTCTAATTCAGCGTATCAAAATACATAAAAAAACCACCAAGTTTTATCATTTAGAAAAGTACTGTCGACCAGTGTAATACAAGAATTTTAAACTTTCTTTCTAACCACATATTTAGCTTTAGAAACCTGGCTCCCTCTGCCATGCACAATCGAACGTTAATTTAGTACTTTGAGAAAAGTGAAAACATAGCTGCGATCAACAATGTGTTAGGACTAGAGACCGACCGAAATCGCTTTTTTTAATTTCGGCCGAAACCGAAATGGCCGAAATTTTTTATTTTTTTTTCGGCCGAAACCGAAATGGCCGAATTTTCATTTTTTTAATTTCGGCCGAAACCGAAAAATAAAAGAAACAATTGAGAGATTTAATGTAATAAAGTGGGACCTAATTAAGATTATCAGTAGGCTGAAATCGATCGCATATTCATAGTCAAATTTAGTAGCTGCTAAACTTTAGAACCAGCTTAGTAGCTGCCAGTTCAGTGTATTATCTGTCAACTTAGTAGATTACTAAAGTTAAGTGGGAGCTTAATTTGACTATGAATATGGGCCGATCATTTTAAGTTCAGATCATGAATTAGATGAATTTAGAAGCAAACTATCAAATGCGTGGAAATCAAGAGTAGTAGAAATTACTGTCAGGGTAGTAGATTTCAAGAGAGGGGAGTAGATATGGGTTTATGCGTAGAGTACTAGAAATTCTACGAGTTGTAGAAATTTCTGTCGGGGAAGCAGATTTGTAGAAAGAATAGTACTTTTGCATTGTATGAAACTCACATAATATTTAGAGGAGTAGATTTCTTACCATAGTAGTAGGAAATATCTTGAGGGAATTAGAAAAATCTGCTACCGTAGTAGAGGAGTAGAAATTTATAAATCATTGCGAGAGTATTAGATCTACTGTCTTCTTCGTCGCTTCTGATTCTTCGAAACTATGATCAATGCTTAAATTTGTGTTACATACAGCTTTTATCCACTTGGTTGTTCCTTATGTATTTTGATACGCTAAATCCGAAAATAAACTTTAAATTTTCCAGCACGCACCATTTTTCTGCAAACGCCACAAAAGTTGCATTTTTGGTGCTGTAAAAATTTCATTATTATTATTTTCGTATCCAGCATCGCAAAATACATAAGAATTTGTCTATAAAGTATATTTAACACACAAAACGTTCAGTTTTGTCGATCAGTGTAATCTTTGTTATTTATTTGTTACTTTTTCTATCAAACCGAAATTTTCGGCGGAAATATAGGAATTTCGGCCGAAAACGAAATTTGGCCGAAAGCGATATTTTATTTTTCGGCCGAATCCGAAACACGGCCGAAACAGCTTTTTTTGGCCGAAAAGCCGAAAAACCGAAACCGAATTTCGGTCGGTCTCTAGTTAGGACCGCTTAAATGGTAAAGGCTTTCCTGACTTTTTTTTTCAATAAAAAATTATATATTGATACCGTCGATTGGTTTTGAAATAAATTAAATAAAAGTTGAAGGGGTGGATGGATGAAGGTGGTATGTAACACAAAATGACTTTTTGATGATAGTTTCGAAGATTCAGAAGCGACAAAGAAGACATGTCACCAATTTAGCATTAAAAAAACAAAATGAAAAACTTTGAAACAGATTTACTCGAAATAATTTTAATTTTAAGTAATTGTTACATACCGCTTTTATCCATCCTCCACTTCATTTATATGTTAAGCTTAACAAGTTAATAAATGTAAGTGCTGAAAAAAAATATTATAATATTGGGTTCAAGTTTAGCCACCAACCCCCCCTCCCCCCTAAATGCAATCCTGGCTACGTGGTGACATTTAGACCTCTTTTGGTTACAAAGTTATAAAAGGTCAAATTTTGAAAAAAAATTGTTATACATGGTGCAACATTTTGACGATATTGATTAGATAGGTAGCTATGGTAACATACCATGAAGTCATCCGGTTGAATACCAAATAAATCTCTAAAATAGCGGAATGCTATGGGCGCATATATTTTGTATCTGAACTCGCTGTAGTGGTGGGCGGGCGTAAGGCTAGATCCCTCTGGTGGAAAGGTGATACTCTCAATTTCCCAGAAATCCATCATTAGAAGATCACGTTTCGGTTTTGAAGCCAAGCTACCAACCTTAGATAGACGATGCAGCGATTAAACTCGAATATGAATATCATAGGACCACTCAATTACTTACTGTGTGCTGAATGCCTAGCTGAATAGATCCCATAATCTGTGAAGTTTGAATTTTTTTGTATGTGATTTCCCCGCCTTCGCCGACTCGCCTATGGCCGATCTTACGCTCCTTGTCGCCTTTGTTCCCATAGCGGGATGAACGGTGACCTGGTATCTAAATTATAAGTCAATCACAATTTAGATCTGGTTCGAGCACCACAATTAACCATAACTACTAACCTCAGGAGAAGAGGACTGTGCGATGACATCTGTAAAATAAAAATAAACTAGATTAATGTGGAATATAGCAAATTTGATATTAAAGCTGTTAGAACTTTTAAATCTTATTCGATGATTTGAATAACCGAATTAGCCTATTTGCAAGCTGGGGCGGAGCAGAACTTTTTTTTTTCATTGAGTGTTTTATTTTAAAAAAATTTTGTTTTCATATGAGTCGTTAGGAATCAAAAGCGTTTATCTGCACCCCCCCAAAAAATTTAGTTAATGATGCAGTTTTGGTCAGGGTCCAACACTGCACATCCCAGAAAAAAGAGAAAATTAGATATCATTATATTAACCGCGAAAAATTCATGCAAAAAATGGATACTATTTCAAAGTTGGTTATCTGCATACATTTAGCTGAATCAAAAGTGCTTATGTACAAAATACTGAATCAGAAGCGGTTATGTGTGTTTTTAAAAATTTGTCATAACGATCGCAAAATGGAGTTTGAAAGACCCGCATTATTTCTTTTAGAAAATTCCGCGAGTAGAGCCTTGCAGCAGTTTTTTTAATGTTTTTCTTGATACGAAAAAGCTTGCAGATAAACGCTTTGGATTCCTGACGGCTCATCTATTCTATTTTATATCGATATATATATGAAATATATGAGCCATATCCGGGATTTCTCCGATTTTCTTAAAATCTTGTGAGTCGGAAGAGGAGAAATAAAAAATATGATCTTTTTTCATGCCACATTGTGAATTGTACAGTAAAACCAATATGAAAGAACCATTTCCCTGGTGTTTGAGGTTCGAAATAATCATAATTGGATGCTTGAACTGCGCTATATCCAGTGTCCAGCATCTGGATACATCTTTAGTCAAACAGCTGGGCAGCTTTGCTATTCTGGCACGACGATGATGTACTATGTTTTCCCTCTCCACCATAAAGTTACCTCGTCAAATTGTTCCATTTGGTACAAAAAGGCAAAAAAAATAGTACCAAATCTGTCGTAACAAGTACCAACACTTCAATGTCTAAAGTAACGACTCAAAATATATTTGGTCACGTTATCGTGGGAACAGAATTGGCGCGTTCGGCGTAAAAGCGTATGGCGTATCAGCGTGAAATCGCTGTCAAAATGTGAAAATACGGCCGCTATGCACACAATTGCGGCGTATCGAAATCACGAACTTTATCATTTCGTTGAAGTTACAATCAATTTTTTGCGGGAAACAATTAAAGATTAAATATTTAATTTTCATGTTCTTTTTTTTTAATTTCAATTTTTAAACTTCAATTATTTGCTTGGATTAGTATATTGTACATCCATAGATAATCGAGAATTTAACTTCGTTAACCCTGTAATAGTTAATCCAAAATTTAGCTTCGTTAAATTAAAAAGTTAATATCGTTGAAAAGTTAACTTCGTTAAAAACTAAATTAAATGTTAAATTTTCTAAGAAAAAAAAATTTTTTTTTACAAAAAAAAATTTAAAAAACATTTTAACTATATTTAATTGAATGCCTGCACTCACAGATCGGTTTCAGCCTTCTATATGCAAATTTATTTTAAAATAAATGATAAAAGTTTTTATGAAAAGTGAAATTTTTTGTATTTTATTTATTTATGTTCATATAATTTTTTTATATTCATATAAAGGCATACAAATTTTATTAGATTATTAAATAATAATAATGAAACGAATAAAGTTTGGCTAAGAAGAAATATCACAGGCCATTCTAAACACAACGTCGTTCTCAGTTCTCAGAAACGTTTAAAGTTAACCAAAATGTAACTTCGTTAATTAACTATTAACTAATTAAATAGTTAATGCCCAGCTTTGGTGATATGATACCTAAAATCTTTTTATGAACAAAATTGACGAAAATCCATGAAAACTTTCAGTTTTGTCAATATTCCAAAAAATATTAAAAATATTTGGAATGAGGATTTTTCAAAATTGTTTTTGCAATCACTATTTATATATATTTAGGAGCATCAAAATATGTTTTCTTTTTTTTTTTAAAATAGCGATAAACAAAAATAATGACGTGCTGGAGACTGAGGACGCCATCGTGTTAAGCGTGGCTTAATTATATAAGATCAACTATCAAATCTCTTGAGATTTATCTTTTGGTCAATTTTGTTAAACTCTGTAATTCAGAACAACATAGTCATAATTTGATATTAAAAATTATTTTATGTATAAAAAATGTTAAATGTAAAAAATTTGACGCCATCTTCTCATCTTCGCCATCTTCTCATCATGCCTTTTTTCATGATGAAAAAAGACCTAACTGTGGGGCCTTATTTCATATTGTTTCGGGGCTTTATTACACAGTACAAAATTAGTGAAGTCAATTTAGAAACATCAGCGACGCACAAATCATAGAAATGAACATTTTAAAAATAAAAAATATAGTCACGATATAAAATATAAAATATAAAACTCCAAAAGCCCAAACAAAAAACAGCCCAATCTGGCAACACCAAACGATATTTTCGGATAACATACATTCCAACACTAACGGACAAACAACTAAAAACATGGCCAAAAGAGGAAAACACTCAGCCAAATATTCACAAACACCAAAACACCCATAGAAAAAGAGTAACAACATAATGTGGTTTACCAATCAAATGCAAGGGCAACGCGGAGGAGCGCTGCGAATTGATTTATATAGGGACGACAAAGAGATCACTGGGGACGAGAATGTCCGAACACAAAAATGACATTGAAAACAAAGAAAACATCAACAGCGTTGGCTGAACACATGGCAGAGGAGGACACACAGCTGATTTTGACAAAGTTAAAATCCTAGACAAGGAAAAGGGGGAAAGTAAGAGAAATATTTTGGAGAGTCTGAGAATCCAACAACAACTGACCAGAACAGTAAACTCAAAAGAAGCAGAGACAACATCAACCTAGGCTAGGCATTGGCCATCAACAAAATATAATGGACGGAAGTGAAATTTGTTTTGTGTAATTAGTCGTTTTTGAATTGCTGCCTGTTTTTCCTGTTCAATGTAAAGAACAACTTTGATGGTTTTGATGGGCTATAGGTCCAAATTAAAAAATACTCTTTTGTTGTATTTTTAATTGTTGTTTTTTTATTGTCCAATATTTCGGCTTTCTTCGAAAGTCATCCTCAGGGACTCTACACATAACAAAAAAGGTTATAAAAAATTGATATTAAAAATTACATTTTCATATTACAAGCAGAAACTTAAACAAAGTTGAATAAACAAATAACAAAAAATTAAGTTAATGTTGTAATGTGCTATGCCAATTGTCTACTGATTTGTTTTGTGTTTATGTTTATGTTTTGTTCTATTTCTTTGATGGTGTATCAGGTGTCTGTAAATTTGAGCACAGTTATCGGTGTCTGTTTTGAAGTTTAGTCTCTCTTCACTTGGTGTGTTTATAATGTCAGTCTCTTTGCACAATTTCTCTCCTCCTGTACGATCTCCACATTCTTGAGGTCTGGTGTATGTCCAAGCTTTGAGCAATGGGCAGCTAATGATGTTTTTTGTTCGATTGGTTTATTGTTGTTCTTGAGGTCTGATTTGTGTGCAGAAATTCGTTTTCGTAATTTAGATTTTGTAGTTCCAATATATACTTTATTGCATACATCGGATCCGTCACCAACGCAAGTTATTTGGTATACTAAATTAGATTTGTCGTCCTTGTCCAATCTATTTTTTAGTCTGCTGTATATTTGTTTCATTGTGTTGTTGTTTTTATGTGTAATCGTGTATTTATCGTTGTTGTATAAGTTAGAGAAATGTCAGAGCAATTTTCGAAAAAAAACAAATTTAATAAATTTTTAGTCTGTCTTTATTGGTAGTCAATACAAAAGGGATTCTTATTTAATTTCTACTTAAACTTTACACCTACGACTTAACGGCTACGTCTGCTATTCTTTTGAAGCAATTGCAAAAGTGCAGACGCTACGCTATCAATTTTGGTTATTGTTATAAAAGAATCGATGAAACAGCGATTTAAGGTTTGAAGCGTTGACCGCGTTAACTCTTCCCCTCTTAAAGACGGTTGTCCGCAAACGTTTAATTAAAAAAAAGGTATGTCATTGAACTTTGGGTATGTGGTCACATTTTGAAGTGTAGGGTTTGCAAAATTTGGTAATTCGTGATTTTTTACTTCTGTAGGTATTGACGTTTGTATTATAATTTCTTTTTTTAATTTACAACATGTTCTTAATGCTATTACAAAGGTGACAAATATGCTTACGAAAATAATTAGTAGAAATTTATTCATAGTCGATTCTTTTCTAAGAAGTACAATATGTTTGTTATTATTGAAGTGTAATTCGCTTAACATTTCAAGTGATAAAATATTCATAAATTCTTTTTCAAATGGTGTTTGTTGAAAAATGGGTGGTTCAATATTTAATTGTGGTGCCATGAAATTTTTGTATAATTGATTTCATATTTTTATTGTCTCATTATGAAATTTTATTAAAAATGTACCATTTATAGTGTAATTTTTGTTTCCGATAATTACTGTATTGTTACAAGCATTAAGTAAAATGATTCCTGGTTTTATTTCGTCTATTTCATTTATATGGTGATCATTGGTAAATGTACAAAATGAATTAAGGCCTTTTAGTAAAGGTGGAATACAAGTATCGTTGCTGATATTGATTAACTCGTTTTGATTACAAATTTTTACAGAATTATAACTGTTACATTTATTAATTACAGCGTACATTTCCTTTTTGTTATTGTGAATAATTTCTTGATATTTAAATTTAATCGTTCTATTGTTCTTTTTTACAGGTTTTAATATTACATTGGTATAGGTTTGTTCTTTTGTCAATGGTATTTTTATAATGTAAAGTAACATTGTTTGGTTATGCAATATATTTATCTTTGATAATTCTAATGCTTCTTCTATTGATTGAAAAGGCATATTTTCTTCTTTAAATTTATTTATAGCAATTTTGATTTCCTCTGAATTAAGGAGCATTGAATTTATGATATTATTATTTGCCCATTGAATGGCATATCTAATATTTATAAGTTCTTCTTTTATAATTTTAATTTTGTTGTGAGCACTTTGTATCATATTGTTATAAAGGTTGTCATCCTTTCTAATAGCGTTTATTATATTATTATTTATTTTCGTTAAATTATTTATTCTTTCGTTTATTTTATTGTTTATAATTATTTGGTTGTTATTGTTGTCATTAAGTTCATTTATATTATTTTTGATTAGTTCGAAATCGTCGTGGTCGGGACTTCCGGTAATATATTTCCATGCCGTACCGATTATGTTAATAGCTCTTCTTTGCTTTTTTACTGTTATGGGTACAATTGAATTCAGGATTTGCTGGGATTGGTGGATATCGTGGTAAAGGTAGGGAAGGAATATGTTGGTTTTAGGAACGTCCTTATCCACCTTGGTAAGTATGTCGTTAAGAAAGTTTCCGTATTGTTCCAAATCTGTAGAGTGGATTATCTTGAATGAGCCGTCTTGGATTTTTGTTAGTCCATTGTCGATAGCAATCATGTGTGTCGAGGAGTAATTAAATAATTGAAATTCGGCATGACAAGTCGTAAGGATTCTGCGAAATGAAGGACAAGGAAATAAACAAAGAGTGGTTAAAAGTGTTCAGCTTTTGATGTTACTTTTGTGTACGATTTTGCCTTATTCTGTTAGAACGCATGAGGATTTGTCCTCTTTAACTATTTCTTTTCTGTATCTTGGGGACATTTTATTGCCTAATCGTTTATTTATTTTTACAAATATTATTTCACCTGGTCGATATGCCTTAATCGGATATCTTTTTTTATTATGATATTTCAGGTTCATCTGCTGCTTTTCTTCGAGTTTTGCTATGTTTCTAAGTCTTGCCTGTTCGAGTTGTAAAGGGTCGGAGCTGACTGTTCTTCCGAAGAACATTTCTATTGGTTTTTTACCAGTGGTGCTATGAATTGAGTAATTGTATTTGTGGACAGAGTTGTCCAAAAGTTCTCCGAAGTTTTGGTAGATATTTTCTACTTTTAAGCAGCGCATGATCTCTGACAGTGTCGAATGGAAACGTTCGACCTGACCGTTAACGGTGCTCGCGTAGGGTGGTGTTTTGATTACTTCGATTCCCAATTGGTCTTTGACCATACAACTTATTGAGGCTGAGCTTAAGGATTTTTCATTATCTACAACTATGGTGACTGGTACGCCAAATAAGAATAAAAGCTGGCGGAGGGGCTCTTTGATATCCTCTACAGCTCTTGACTTAATTATCTTGGCTTGCGCGTATTTGGAGAATTTGTCTAATGCTGTGAGGACAAGATTGTTATCTGTTTTATAGATATCGATATGAAGAATTTGTCCAGGGTGGTGTGGGATGGGAGTTTTTCCTAGTTCGGGCTTAACTGGGTGTCGGTCATATTTATTTTGATGGCAGTTAAGGCACTGCTTAACCATTTTTTTAATTTTGTTGGACATAGCTGGGAAGTAGTATTGTTCAAGAATTTGTAATTTATTTTCCCTTACATTTCTGTGTGCTCTTTTGTGCGTTGTGATAATTATTTGCTCCTGCTCGAGTTCGTTTTTGATGTCCTCAACTTGAGTTCTAGTGAAGCGGATGCGGTATTTGCTAAAGTGGTCTGAATATAATTTTTGTATGCTACCCATGATTTGCTCGGATGTTTTGATACCGTTGATGACTGATGGATTGAGATATTTTTTTTAAATTTGTGTGAGTTTTGGGATACTGAGATGTTCCTCTGCTATGTGGTGTCGGTGGTATGTTGGGAAAACTATTTCGAATTTGTAATTAGGTATGGGACCTTCGCTTAAAATAATTTGGTTTTTAAATACATTTATTGGTGTTTCTACGCTGTATATTAAGTTTTGTCCTGAACTGTCATCGGAATTAGTTGCTGTCGATAGTGAATTTACTGGGGTGTCTATGGGTAATCTTGAGAGAGCGTCAGCGATGACGTTTGTTTTGCCAGGTTTATAGTGAAGTTCGTAATTATATTCCTCTAAAATGGCCTTCCAGCGCTTCATTTTATTGTTATTATTTTTGTTGCTGAGAGCGTAGGTTAGAGGTTGATGATCAGTGTAGATCTTTACTTTGACTGCACCATATAAATAGTTTCTCAATGCGTTCAAAGCCCATATGATTGCTAGCATTTCTTTTTCGTTTGTTGCATAATGCTCTTCGGCTTTACTTAACGTTCGAGAAATAAATGCAATCGGTCTATCTTCTTGGGACAGTACTGCCCCTAGAGCGAAGTCAGATGCGTCTGTTGTTAGTTCAAGATCTTTTTTGAAATTTGGATACGCGAGAACAATGTCTTGCGAAACAAGGGTGTTTTTGATTTTGTTGAAAGATTCTTCGGCTGCGGCTTCTATGGTTATTGGTATTGAAGCTGATTTTCTTTTCGACATTCTGCCTTCTTCCCCTCTTAGGAGAGATGTCAGAGGTTTAGCTAACTTTGCATAGTCCTTTATAAATCTTCTGTAATACCCTGATAGGCCAAGAAAAGATCGCAATTCTTTTATCGTTTTTGGGAGTGAAAACTGTAATATAGCCTGAACTTTTTTTTTTGTTTGTCTTAATCCCGTTTGATGATATAACGAAACCTAAAAATTCAACTTCCTTTTTGAAAAATTCGCATTTGTCTAGTTGAACTTTTAAATTCGCATTTTGCAAGGTGGTAAGGATTTGGCGGATGTGTTCGAGATGGTCCGCTTCAGTTTTACTGAAGATGATTATGTCATCTATGTAGACGTAACATATCTTCCCGATGTGATCATGAAGTATGTCGTCTAGAGCGCGTTGGAAGATTGCTGGTGCGTTCTTTAAACCAAAGGGGAGCCGTGTGAATTCGAATTTCCCGTTACATATTGAAAATGCTGACTTTTCTGAGTCTGAAGGATTGAGTAGGATTTGGTGGAATCCGCTTTTTAAGTCTAGGACTGTAAAGAATTGGTTTTCTCCTAACCGGGAGATGACGTCGTTGATTTCGGGGATTGGGTAACGGTCGGATATTGTAAGTGAATTGAGCTTTCTGTAGTCTATGACTAGTCGATATTGTTTGTTTCCAGATGAATCTGGCTTCTTACTCACTATCCAGACTGGGGAGTTGTAGGGAGAACGTGAAGGTCTAATAATTCCATCGCTTAATAGCTTTTGAACTTGATTTTCAACTTCTGATTTGAGGGAGACTGGATAAGGATAGAATTTTGTGTATACGGGGGTGTCAGTGGAGGTGCGTATTTCGCCAACCACTCGTGTTGTATAAGTCAATTTTTCATCAGGGTCCATAAACAATTTTGGGTGTTTTGTAGTGATGCTGTTCATCCCATTTTTTTGCGAGGGAGACAAATGCTCGTCGCGTATAACTATTCAGTTCACGGATTTGGAGATTAATTGTTGAAGCTTAATTTTTTTATCATTACCTATTTGCATGTAGCTGTTTTTAGTGAATATTACCGCGTCTAATTCCTTTAATGTATCGTTGCCTAAGATTCCGTCGAAAGATTTTAATGATGGCATAAGATAGAATTTAATTTTGTTTTCTAGATTAAACAGATTCACGAAAGTGTGCTTACTTATTTCGATGTCTCCGGCTATTGATTTTGCGAGGAATGTTTCATTATTTGGAATGGGGTTTTTTACTAAATTGGGTTGGATGAAGTTTTTGCTAGAGCCTGTGTCGACTAAAAACTTGAGGATGTTACCGATCTTCGTTTGGCACTGAAAATAAGGCAACGAAGAGCTTGTCATTCTAAAAAATGAATGTCGCTCAGCTCTGTTAACTCATCTGTTGAATTTTCGAATTTTTCTGCGGAAGACAGATAGTCCTGAAGGGTTTGATCGCATTGATCGGATTGATCGTATTGACCGTATTGACCGTATTGATCGTATTGATCGTCTTGTTCGACTGGTATTTGGTCGGCGTATTCGTTTTCTGTTTCAATGTGGAATGTTCGCTGTACCTTGGGTTGGGCGTTAACGCTTGGGGGTCGTGTTGATCGTTTAAATTGGTTCTGTTGTGGTCTGTTCATATAGTCAATTCTCTTAGTATGCAACGTTGAGTCAATATCCATGGGTTCCGGTCTTGGTTGCGGTTTAGGAGCCTGTGGTCTTTG
Organism: Heteromyza rotundicornis; assembly: GCA_951394025.1. Classification (NCBI taxonomy): domain Eukaryota; kingdom Metazoa; phylum Arthropoda; class Insecta; order Diptera; family Heleomyzidae; genus Heteromyza; species Heteromyza rotundicornis. Next base: position 25,221,078 of record OX596011.1, on the reverse strand, counting down.
TGGATTACCCATTTGGGTGTTTGCTTTTTGCTGAGGGTATTGATAATTAAAATGTTGTTGCTGTTGGTTATTGAAATTCGGTTGTTGGCGGTACTGATGATTTTGTGGTATATATGCCACTTGTGGATAGAATGGCATGTTCCTAGGTTGTGGGGCAGATCTACTCAACCTAGACGGGAGTGGTGGTGGGCGGTTAAATTGAATCTTTTTTTCGTGTTGGTGATTATTTTGGGCATATACAGACCTATAGCTTTGGTTTTCAAGCTTAAGACAAAGGTGGAGTGCATGGGGTAGGTCTGCTGGTTCTTTCATTCCCAATAGTTGTGATAGATTCCCGTTCAAGCCTCTAACAAAGGTATCTAACGCCTTATCTCGGTAAGTTTGGGTCAAAAGGTGTATCGATTCGTTGCTCGCTTCCAAACAGCCTAACTTGTTTAATATCAATGAAAGGTGTGAGTACACCGCTTGATAAAAATCTTGGATCGAAGAGTTGCCTTGGATAAGAGCAGTCATTTGGTATTCGAGAGTTGAGAGATCCCTTTTGTCGGCGTAGTGAAGGGTTAGACATTTGGAAATCGCGCTCCAGTTTAGTGGAGTATTGTATGATTCCAAGGCTATATCGGCGTTGCCTACAATTTTATTTCTTATAATGTTAAGGATGCCATAATATCGAGGCGTTCCTCTTTGCGGTTCGTATATCTTAAGGATTCTTTCTACACTTTTTTTCCAAGAGTTGAATTCACCTTGTTTGCCTGAAAATTCTCGCAAACTTTTCACGACGTCCGGAACTTTATCTAAGTCCTGTAAGTTATTCGCGTGCCGTTCGTCAATTCCTTGGTCAGTCAAGGTAGAGAGATTACGCTTTGGGTTTAAAGTGGTTTGGACCATGTTTTGGCCTTGACGTTGTAGGATTTCGGTCGCTATTTGTGATATGAGTGGTACTAAATCATTTAAATTGACGGTTCAAGGTGGGTCGTTTGAGGCGGAAGGATCTTGGTTGTTGGGGGCAACCAAAACGGGGGGACGGATTAAATTGTTTGGGTTTGCCATTTTAATTAATTATTATGAAAATGTAATATTATAGTTAGAATCAAGTTAATTAAGTATCGTTGATGTTATTTAATTTATTGTAAGAAAGAGAGACAAAAAAAATTATAATTTTCAATTTTTATTTCTTAGTTTATATTATAGTTTATTTTTTCTTAATGGAATATGTACCTTTCTACTCTGGAGTGTAACTAATTACGATTTCCCTGCTTTTTTTTTTTTTTACCTTACTTATTTATTTTATATTATTTTTTCCTTTACCGTATCTTTCCTTATTTATTATTACAATTTTTGTCATATCTTATATCCTAGCTTAACTTACGATACAAATATGATTACGGCGAGGTGCTCCATCGTTGTTTGAGGGCGTGACATCAAGGGTGGTTGCAGGATTAGTTCTCGTTGTGAAGAAAATTTGTTTATTATTTATTAATGTTTTTATTGCGAGTGGAGCGGCTGGTGCGTTACACCTCCCGTTTACCTTGAAAGTTACTAGGGAACCTCTTTTCTCACTGTTCGCTTAGTTGCACTCTTTTAGAGCACTGTTTTTATATTTATTTTTTGTTTTCTCCTCTGCACTGATTGAGGGCTTTTATGAGGATATGTTTATAAGGTTTTGCGTTTGCACTACTTGAGGGCTTTTCACTTGCACTACTTGAGGGCTTGTCGTGGAGATATGTTTATTAAGTTTCGCTTTTGCACTACTTGAGGGCTTTTCACTTGCACTACTTGAGGGCTTGTCGCGGAGATATGTTTGTTAAATTTCGCTTTTGCACTACTTGAGGGCTTTTCGCTTGCACTACTTGAGGGCACTGATAACGCGTGGCTTTGTCGGCACTATTATCCTGTCTACTGTACTACTTGAGGACTTTTGTAGAAGGATACGCGTTTATTTTATATTCGCTCGGGCGCCAGTTAGAGAAATGTCAGAGCAATTCTCGAAAAAAACAAATTTAATAAATTTTTAGTCTGTCTTTATTGGTAGTCAATACAAAAGTGATTCTTATTTAATTTCTACTTAAACTTTACACCTACGACTTAACGGCTACGTCTGCTATTGTCATCAATTCTTTTGAAGCAATTGCAAAAGTGCAGACGCTACGCTAGCAATTTTGGTTATTGTTGTAAAAGAATCGATGAAACAGCGATTTAAGGTTTGAAGCGTTGACCGCGTTAACTTATATATCTGCCCTGGCAAATTTCTCGGAGTAGTCCGGTATATATGTTATTGATTTGTATATTCTTGGTTCCTTATTCTTCTGTTGTTGCGTTGTTCCTTTTTCTGCTCGCTTTATCAAGTCCATTATAGTTTTCTTGGGGAACTCATTGTTGTATAATATTTGTCTGATTCTATTTTTGTTGTGGTTCTTAAGTTCTGTGTCACATAAGTTTAGAACTCTTCTAATAAAGTTGCATGCCGTGTTCATGATTATTCGTTTTGGGTGATTAGAATAGAAATTTATCAGTCGTCCAGAGGCCATTGGTTTTTGGTACCAGTCAAGTGTTAATGTGTTTTTATCATTTAAAATTACTGTGTCCAAATATGGTAGCCTTCCGTTGTCTTTTTGTTCGGCGGTGAATTGTATAAGTTAATACGATCACCCACCAACAAAATAGTTGCTAAAGTAAACAGGCATAGCAGGTATCGATACTGCGCACCATCAGCAGTCATTGCGTATACCACACATAAATACCACTCATAAGCATCAACAACCAAGGCAATTGTGCACCATCTGCAAGTATTGCGGAGACCACACCAGCAATCAATACTTCGCGTTGACAATAATGTTGACGTCACTGGCGCGATCCACGACACATGTGCAACGTGGGGGATCTGCAGTTTGACACCATGTTCGATGCGGGAGAGCAGCAGTTTTAGGGCACATGGCTAGGTTTAGTTTTAAGTAATTTTGTCCTTAGTTGTCTGTTGATTTTAAGATATTAAATAGCTCGGTCGTCGAGCACAGAACGGAACTTTGATTTTATTTTGTGTATCGACACTTCATAATTGGCGCCCAACGGAGTAATCGTTACCTTCGTTTTCCGAAAAAATCAAACTCAAAGAAGAAAAATACCAACTGAAGCAGCTCGTCAACACCGACGGCAGCGACAGAATAAAATAAAGAGTACAAAAACTGAAGCAGCGTGTCAACACCGATGGCAGCGACGGGATAAAATAAAAAATCCAACAACTAAAGCAGCGCATCAACAACGACTGCAGCGAAGGAATAAAATACAAAAAGGACAATAACTGAAGCAGCGGCGAACGTCAACACCGACGGCAGCAGCATATGTTTATGTCTATTAAATATATAGTATTCAATAAGAACATGTAAGTGGAACGCTCATTGTCATATAATTTTAAAAATATTTTTGGTGAAAAAATTTTGATACAAAACTTAAATTTTCAATCTTTGTGTGCTGACCAAAATATAATAAGCACGAGTCAATAAAACATCTTATATGAGTGATAGCGAAATATAAGATTTGCTAGAAAAATTCAAGTAAATTAGGTGCGACAGTTCAGACTACAAAGAGAATATAATTATGGCAATGACCCCAGAACAATTAAAGGCAGTAGTAGAAGCCGCTGTTACTAGTGCGCTTGCATTGCAGGAAAGAAATTTTGATAGAAAATTACAGACTATTAACAGTCGTTTCGATAATTTTAATGTCAGTACTCCCGAGGTAGAGACTTACGTAGACGCAGGGATTCGAACAGAGGTCGCGTGCAATGAAACATTAGACATTGTGAAATCCTTGCCAGACTTTGAGGGAAAACACGAGACATACGTCTCGTGGAGGAAAGCGGCACACACCGCTTATAAAATGTATGAAAAATATGACGGCAGCTCCAAACATTATCAGGCTTTAGGTATAATGAGAAATAAAATTAAGGGGCCAGCTGTCATGGTACTTTCATCATTTAGTACCCCATTCAATTTCAAGGCCATAATAAACAGGCTTGACTTTACATACGCAGACAAACGCCCAATATACTTAATAGAACAAGAAATGTCGACGCTAAGACAGGGAAATATGACACAACTGCAGTACTACGACGAAGTAGACAAAAAACTGACCTTGCTTACGAACAAAACAATCATGACCTACGACAATATCGTGGCTGCGTCTCTTAATGAAAAATACAGAATGGACGCATTACGTGTATTCATTGCGGGAACAAGGAAGTCATTGAGTGACGTTCTTTTTTCAGCAAGACCAAAATATCTTCCTTCCGCTTTGGCCTTAGCCCAAGAAGTGGAATCCAACCACGAACGTTACACGTTTGCCAGCAATTTTGCTAGGAATGTAGAGGATAGGACTCAGAAGAACGAACAAAGGCAACAAGTCAGAGGAAAAAGTACGACATGGGATAATCGCAACAATCAACAAGGAAAGACTCCTTATTTTAATAGACAACAGGGACCCTCTAGCGGAGTCCCACCTAAACAAGAACCTGTTTCTATTCTAATTACCTAAAACGAATAATCATGAACACGGCATGCAACTTTATTAGAAGAGTTCTAAACTTATGTGACACAGAACTTAAGAACCACAACAAAAAAAGAATCAGACAAATATTATACAACAATGAGTTCCCCAAGAAAACTATAACGGACTTGATAAAGCGAGCAGAAAAAGGAACAACGCAACAACAGAAGAATAAGGAACCAAGAATATACAAATCCATAACATATATACCGGACTACTCCGAGAAATTTGCCAGGGCAGATATATACAACAACGATAAATACACGATTACACATAAAAACAACAACACAATGAAACAAATATACAGCAGACTAAAAAATAGATTGGACAAGGACGACAAATCTAATTTAGTATACCAAATAACTTGCGTTGGTGACGGATCCGATGTATGCAATAAAGTATATATTGGAACTACAAAATCTAAATTACGAACACGAATTTCAGCACACAAATCAGACCACAAGAACAACAATAAACCAATCGAACAAAAAACACAAAACAAATCAGTAGACAATTGGCATAGCATAGAACAACATTAATTTAATTTTTTGTTATTTGTTTATTCAACTTTGTGTAAGTTTCTGCTTGTAATATGAAAATGTAATTTTTAATATCATTGTAAAAAAAACCTTTTTTGTTATGTGTAGAGTCCCTGAGGATGTTCGAAGAAATTCGAAATATTGGACAATAACAAAACAACAATTAAAAATTCAACAAAAGAGTATTTTTTAATTTGGACCTATAGCCCATCAAAGCCATCAAATCTAAAGAGGTCGCCAAAAAAACTATTTAAACATGTAAAGAACAACTTTGTAAGATTAACGCGGGGCCGCCTTTTCAGAGTCAGCCGCAATTTTCAAATTACAGAAAAATTTTTTTATTTCAACAATTTATGTAAACAATTGAATTTAATTTTTTTAAAAACAAAAAATTGTCAAATTTGCAAACTTTGTAAGTCTTACGAAGGGCATATTTTAGTGGGTTTTAGCACCCAGAATGGGTAGTTGTAAATTTAAATTGGTAGTTGTAAAACCAAATATGGGTAGTTGAATTTTAAATTGAAGCCATTTAGAAGAACTATCGAAATCTCGAAATCATAAAAAATATTTATGTAAAAAAAGAGTTAAAAATTGACTAAAAATATTGAGTTTTTAAAAAGTACTTTGATTTATTGATTTGATTCGCGGTTAAAAACCATCCAATAGTCTAAACTGTTAAATTGATAGTTGCTGCGCTGTTGATAACCGTAGCCTAGTGGGAAGATGTCCGACTGCCACCCGGGAGGCCTGGGTTCAAATCTCGGTACAACCGTCGCTAATTTTTTTTAAATAACTTTTTTTAATAGAAAAAAAATGTTTGCTGTTTTTTTTTTGTCTCAATTTTAAATTTTCTTAACTTTATTTATAAATGTTTTTAAACTAAGTTACAAGTCTCCTTTTGCAGTCGCTCTAGACAAGGCTTGAACCTGCGACCTTCTGGTTGATAGTCCGACATCTTATTCATCGCGCCAATGATGCCATGAATGGCAATAAATGAATAACTTAAATGTGCTACGCAAGATCTGTTATCTACTATCAGAGTAACCAGAGTTGCCATATGAAGGGACTTTCATTGTTTTTCGGGGGAATATCCTATCAAAAGAAGAATCGGGCAAGGAATTCATGAAAATTTGAGAAAACTTTAATAAATACGTACATAAGTCAAAACCAATGAAAGTTTAGTTGTAGTTGAACAAAAAGGAGACAAACTTGCGATAAACCTGGCAACACTGTGTGAACTAAAAGAACAGTAACCTTTTAACAGCCACTGATATACGATTTTATGTTCTCCTATCTGTTAAACTCACTGTTACACACTCTGAGGTTTATAACAGAATAACAGTGCCCGACTGTCATTTCCACTGCTGTCTTTTTTCTCGGTGTACGTCTTGTTTCATTAATCGAATAAATGTGCAATTATTCGGTGATGGTAAAAAGGCACCGCAGATTTGTACTACGGGGATCGCTCATTCCCTGCAATAAAGATACAGCTCAAAAAATCAAATTGTTGGGAAATCACGATTTAAAATTTAAAATTTAAATATTTCATATGAATTTCAGTTTTTAAAAAATGTTAAAATACATCAAAAATCAAAGACAGGAATTTGTTTGACAGCTCAATAGCCGTTTTTGGTAACGCGCCCTTGCGGCTAATACATTGAAGAATTTCAGATTATTTTCTGAAGTGCCCGAAATTCAGTAAGTATTTTTGTGAATCTTTCCTTCAGCACCATTTTGTAAAAATCGTTAAATAATTTCACACGGAAATATTTTTCTATTGGCAGTCCGTCATGATTCTGAGTTCATGTAAGTCTAAGGCCGCCTACTTTCGAAAATGGAAATGCTGGAAAAACGTGTTCTATATTCTCGTATAGTTTTTATGCATAAATGAACCACAGTTTTTCGTTATAAAGTAAGGTTTTTTGAGAAATTGCAAAAATGCAAAGTCTTATCTTTACATCGCTTTTATACTATAACTCTTAAAGTAGCAATAACGAGTTTCTATAGCATTTCCGAACAATTAAATACCCAACAACATACATGGTACAACTTTATTAAATTTATTGAAATTTTTTCAATTACAATTGCAAATTCAGTAATTGTAATTGCAATTTGTGTGATTAATGCCAACTGGCATGAATCTCAACTTACATGAATCACACAAAAAAGTCCAAGGACGTACTTGGTGGCAGCTACATTCACACCTGGCATGATTCACCCAAGAAAAGTCCAAGTTTTTTATTGTAAAAGTTTCAAATGTTTCGAATTGTTCCCTTAATTTTCCTGTAATCCGAGATTTTTCATGTAATTAATTACAAAAAATGTAATTAATTACAAAAAATGTAATTAATTACAAAAAATGTAATTAATTACAAAAAATGTAATGAATTACAAAAATGTAATTAATTACAAAAAATGTAATTATTACTTTTTAAAAATAATGACTACTATTTTCCTCTCAATTGCAAATGAAATTAAGTAAATGTAATTGAAATTTTTCGAGAAACGTAATTGTAATTGATAAAATTTCAATTAAAACTAGAGAGTGGACTATCTTCGGCTATACCGAAGTTGAAATACCCCCACACAGTAGGAAGAAGTACCTCGAACATATAAAAATGTGGTCTCAAGACCCTATTTTGAGCCAATTATAGGTAGTTTTGGAGCCCGGACCATGTCCAAAATCCATTTCTAAAAATTTCCAATTAAATCCACAAAAAAAAAAAAAATTGGTATCAAGACCCCATTTAGACCCTTATATATGTGGCTTCGGAACCTCGGACCATGTCAAAAATACGTTTCTAAACATTTCCAATCGAATACAACAATAAAAAATTTTTACCTTTTTTTTCGGTGTATGGGAGCTACGCCCAGTTTTTGTCCGATTTGGCTGATTCTCGAACTTGATCTCAGTATTCACGAGAAAAACATGTACCCAAAGTTTCAAGTCGATATCTCCAAAACTGCGACCGCTATCGTGCGGACGGACAGACGGACAGACAGACGGACATCGCGAAATCGACTTAGGAGGTGATACTGATCAAGAATATATATACTTTTCCATACCGGACACGCCTCCTTATGGGCGTTACAAACGTTATGACAAAGTGAGTATACCCTGCCACAGTGAGTGTGGGGGTATAATTACAGTAATTGTAAGTGAAAAAATTTAAATTACAATTACAGTAATTGTAAGTGCAAAAAATTTCAATTACAATTACAGGATAGTGTATTTTGACTCTTAAAATAAAAAGAGGTAAACGGGCAAACAAAAACAGAAAACATTTCGTCTCTCTCTCGCTTCAACAATTATCAAGCATTTTGTTCTTTGCATGTGGGTGTTCGCGAAAATAAACTGCAAAAGCGAAACAGAATATGCAAAATAAGAAGAGTTGCCAGTTAATTGAAAAATTCACCACAACTTCAAGTAAAAAGTTTGTTTGTTTTATTTTTTCGCATTCTAAGTGTAAAATTAAAAATTCGTTTTCACCATTCCGGAACATTTTTTACAATTATTACCCTCTACAATTCCGAGACAGTCCCGCACAATCCGGGACTGTTGACCGCCTTTTCAGAGTCAGCCGCAATTTTCAAATTACAGAAAATTATACATTCTCATGAAAGAACAAATTTTTTTATTTGCACAATTTATATAAACAATTGAATTTAATTTTTTTAAAACAAATAGCCTAATTTGAAAATTTTTTGATAAGCAAAGGGAGGGGATATATCCACCCCACTGGCGAGTACGATACGTCCTTAGACCATTTTTCGGTAATTTTATCAATAATTTTTCGAAATTTTATCGATATTTTATTGATAATTTTTCTATATTTTATCGATTATTTTTCGATTATTCATTGATAATTATTGAAAAGTTATCGGTATAATTACACAACTCAACAAAAATTGACATCAAATGTATTAACATTTCTTCGCCATCAGCTCTAGTTTTTGAGTTATAGGCAAAAACATGTAATACTTACCTTTGAGTAGATTAAATACCTTAACTTTTAGACGAATCATTATATTGTAAATTTTTAATGTTTTTGAAAGAAAACTACTTTTTTTACAATATTGTGAAACATTATGTTGTCGTATCTCTTTTAGTTTTTAGGATAAAAGAGCATTGTCTCAGAAAATGTTGAAAATGTAGGGCCCCACCCCTTCAATTAATTTCCACACATTTGATAGTCTGCTTCTAAATTCATCTAATTCATGATCTGAACTTAAAATGATCGATTTCAGCCTACTGATACGCTTCATTATGTACTACTTTATTACATTTAAACTCACAATTTTTTCTTTTATTTTTCGGTTTCAGCCAAAATTTAAAAAATAAAAATTCGGCCATTTCGGTTTTGGTCGAAAAAATTTTTTTTTAATTTCGGCCATTTCGGGGAACATTTTTAAAACGCAAGAATTGTGAACATCTCCAAAATACAAGAATTGTAAATTACTTAAAAAACGCAAAACCGGTTTGTACGCATAATCAAAACAAAAGCTCAAAACCAACCAATTCGCACACATGAAACAGAACTAGAAAAAAATACCACCTTTTGGCTGCGTTCTTTTTTTCTTACTTTTTATAGTTTCATTCTTTCTATTTTTGTTTGAATCGAACCTCAAAATCCACTCGAACTTAAAGAAAACCTTGACCGATGTTTGACTGGATGTTCCTCAAAAATCTGGCCAAAACACAATTTAACAGAAATCCCTTCTCTATAATTAACATTCTCTGATGAAACATTAAACAAATGCCTTAGTTACTTTTTTAAGAAAAATTTTTCACAAAATGTAAAAAAAATTAGTAAATTAGATCCAACTTAAATGCAACTTTCCAAACGATTTTCCTAAAGTATTTGAGGAGCCTAAATCAATAATTCTTCCTTTTCTCTTCTTTAAAATTTTGTTTGGCGGTTTTGTTATACTAATTACACTGACGTATGTGCCCCAGGTGCGATTCGGCGAATGTGCCCCAGATTTTCCCTCTCACACAAATTCTTTTTTCATATTATTACTTTTTAGAAATTTTATCAAGTCGAGCTTTTATTTCATGCATTAATATCAACGCAATAATACAACAAAGCATCAATTTCCTAATGCAAAAATTGAATATATTATCATTATATTATTTACTTACCCAACAAAATTTTCGCAGCACCCCCAAAAACAAACAAAAACGTTTTGCCGTGATCTCGATTGTGGTAGAAAGGTCATGTACTTAGGGAAGAAACTTTATAGATATATGGACAAACTAACCATACTGTCAATTTCAAAGAGTTTTTAAAAGTGGGGGTGGCATATGCGCCCTAGTGGCGAATACCCAAACTTCTACCCTACTATAAGTCAATTTTTTAAATTTAAAAAAGAGTTGAGATTAGCAAACACAAGCTCATGGAGACTTTTTTGTAAGCAAGTAGAGGTGAAGATCAGTCAGACAACATATCTGACACTTTATATAGAACCAAAATATTCAATTCAAACTATTTAACCAATGAAAAACCCGAAACATTTCAATTGGTTGCAGTTGAACCCATTCAATCGGTTTCGAAGAATAGGTTTTGGCTTCGGTTTTGCTCCCTAAAATGAATCGGTTTAATTCGATTTCGGTTTTGGTTGCCAACCCTGCACTCAACTTTCTCTTGAGTTCTGAGTACGAAATGGGTGTTAATCCACATGGGTGTTAATTAAGGCATTCAATCCCGAAGTGTTTTTGAAAATCCCGGGATTTCGGGATTTGAAATTACAATCCCGGGATTTGTTCGGGATTTTCGGGATTTTCCAATTAAATACAATAATTAATATAAAATTAAAGATAAAATTGTTGCAAAAATATTTGAAGTTTAATCTAATTTTAATTCGACAAAGAAAAAATATTTATTAAATATTACATTAAACAAAACAAATAATATTTCAAATAAATACAGTGGAACAAAAAGTAATCCTTTTTAAATTACATTGATCGAACAAGTCATTTTTTTTTTGCCACCTGAATCCGATTATAATCATAAAATTCTGCCAGCTCCATTTCATGCTACACACGAAAAACTTATTTTCAGTAGTTTTCGTATTATAGCGGGAACAGATACACGAATTGTTGTTAAAAACTAGAGAGTGGACTATCTTCGGCTATACCGAAGTTGAAATACCCCCACACAGTAGAAAGAAGTACCTCGAACATACAAAAATGTGGTCTCAGGACCCTATTTTGAGCCAATTATAGGTGGTTTTGGAGCCCAAACCATGTCCAAAATCCATTTCTAAAAATTTCCAATTAAATCCAACAAAAAAAAAAAATTTGTCTCAAGACCCCATTTAGACCCTTATATATGTGGCTTCGGAACCTCGGACCATGTCCAAAATCCATTTCTAAAAATTTCCAATTAAATCCACCAAAAAAAAAAAATTGGTCTCAAGACCCCATTTAGACCTTATATATGTGGCTTCGGAACCTCGGACCATGTCAAAAATACGTTTCTAAACATTTCCAATCGAATACAACAATAAAAAAGACTTGAAAAATGTTTACCTTTTTTTTCGGTGTATGGGAGCCACTCCCAGATTTTATCCGATTTGGCTGATTCTCGAACTTTATCTCAGTATTCACGAGAAAAACATGTACCCAAAGTTTCAAGTCGATATCTCCAAAACTGCGACCGCTATATTGCGGATGGACAGACGGACGGACTAGGGTTGCCAGATTTTAAATAGAGAGAAACAGCACATTGAGTAAAAAAAAACAGTACACTTTTTTCAGTTAAGTACATTTAAATAAAAAATAAGTAAAAAAATCAGATAAAAAACAAAGGTACTCACTTAGTGCCCGATTACACTACCGAGAAAATGACGCCTGAAAATACTGTTAACATTTGCATTTACCCTAGGCAGCCTTTCTAATTTTTTTTCAGCATTTCCGGGTTGGGAATATTTTCTTTCCAATATACTCAAAAATGCCACTCTTTTCTCGCTTTCTCTGCATATGCCAGTCAAAATAAAATGTTTGTATGTTTTCTCTTAATTTTTTTTACAGTGCGTGTCACTTTAAATTGTATACCATAAATGGTTATATATTTGGATTTTCCTCATATTTTATTATGTAGATATTGGTATCGTTGAAAACGTCAAACCAATGCCTTCCCTCAATTCTGAGAATTTTTCTAAAAATAAGGTTTTTGGTAATTTTGTATGAAAATTGTCATTTCGTAATTTTTGGACGATTCAAGTTTTGAACAATTCTCAAAATTTGTAGAACATTTTTTTCACTAAACTCTCTTTTGCAAAGATGTTTTATTATTTTTTTAAATGAAAATATGAGAGTGAATATTTTTTCAGTGGCGACATTTGTATGTACTATGAAAAATATTAAGTTGCATACTTTTTCAATGTTCGGAAATGAACCACTTTTTGGAAACTCTTCAACTGGTTTTTCTTTATGTACGATTTCAGAAAAAGGTTTTACCGAAACAGGTGCAATCAAAAGTAAATCCATAGCACTATTTTTAATAATATTTAGCTAGTTGTTTTCAGAGTTACTCAAGCAAAAAATTTGTTTGTCTGGACGAAAAAAACAAAAAAAATATTCAAAAAAATAATAAAAGTACACCGAATCAAAAAAATGCAAAAAATACCATCAAATCTTCAATTTTCGTTGACAAAATATGGCCGATAGTGAATGATATCAAATTTGATGCTGTTGCTTTATCATTTTGATATGAGTAAATATTTGGATAGAATTGGATATAATTTGATAAGAAAAAAAAATGGAATTGATGGGATCCCAACTGACTTTTGATATGAAAAAAAAGGAATTGATGGGATACCAACTTAATATTGATGTGAACCCGTTTTGAAATGATATGAACCAATTTTGTTATGAAAGAATTGTAATTCATAGGATACCAACGTAGTTTTACATGAATTCCATAAATTCAATTCAATTCCATACCATAAATTCAATTTATCACGAATAAAACGCGAATGGTGATAAATATTTACATATTTATTGTAATTTTAAATTAACAGTGAAGTATAAATACATGTTATATGACAATATAATCAGGGTTGTTGAGGAGATTAATTGCTATAGGAATTGGAATTGAAGAATTCGTTTAACAAGAATTCGTTTAACAGTGACGTCACGACACAACGTCGATTACAACAGTTGTTGGTAAGGCGATATGTTTGTGTTGCACCACCGAAGATTTTTGTTAATAATTCTCTGAAAGCTAAAATTTCTTTCAGAACTATCAGAAAAAAACACGAAATACAATATTTTTTACTTTTTCACTTTATTTCCCCTTTTTCTGTAAGACTTTTTACGAGTTGCGCTTTTTAAGTTGCACTTTTTTTCTCAGATTCAACTTTTGAATCAGAGCCTACTTGATCGATTTCAAATTTTTTTGCACAAGAGATAGAAAATTCTTATCGAAACTTAATTGTTTCATATAAATTTACGTGAGTTTCTTAATATTGATGGTATATTAATTGATAAGTGGTGTTGCAAGTTTGATGTTGTGAATTGATAAAAGAGTGTAAAACGTGATAATATCAATTTATTGTTTTTCATACCAATTTAACAAAAATAGAATCAATATGACATGAAAAACGAATGGAATGATGCAATTCTCATCAAATTAACAAATTTTGTCATGAAATTAAAATTGAAAGGCAGGCAATTTCAATTTTACATGATTTTTTTATTTCAGTGTACAAAAAACAGTACATTTTTGAAAAAACAGTACTTTCGCGTACTCTTTTGAGTGCTTTGAATAAAACAGTACTTTTTATGAAAAACCGTACATGTACTGTTTAAAATAGTACGTCTGGCACCCCTAGGACGGACAGACAGGCGGACATCGCTAAATCGACTCAGGAGGTGATGCTGATCAAGAATATACTTTTTCATACCGGACACGCCTACTTATGGGCATTACAAACGTTGTGACAAAGTTAGTATACCCTGCCACAGTGTGTGTGGGGGTATAAAAATGTATTTGTGGATGTGCCCGAAAGTTAGAAAAATCAAAGGTGGGTTCACTACAAAAAACACTTTATAAATTAAAACAGCTTTTCAGAATCAAAAAAATAAGTGTAAAAAATTTAATTATCCATTTTGGGCGGTCGCCTTCCCCAGTAACAATAAATAAAAGATTTGTTTATTGGGACCTTCACATAAAAAATATTTACATAAAATTAAACAAAACAAAACAAAATCCCAATGTCCAAAATTTATTAAACAAGGCAAAATGACTTTCCCCAATTCCCACAACATACTGAGCTCTACCCGCAAAATGAACCTAATGTTCATTACCGCCAAAAAGTTAATTTTACAAGTTTTTTTAAAACTTTTTTTCTATTTATTCTGTAGTCCCCTGTCTGCGTTTCCCATCTCAAAAATCATCTGAATTGAAAATTCATTAACAATTAATTAACTTCGGGATATCAATGGGGGCATTCAGCGGAGACAACAGTTGTGTGATTATTTATTGAATGACACTAATTTGATAGCGCTACTATGTCATTTTTTGGTAGCGCTATTAAATTTAGGTAGCAACCTTGTTATATGTATGCTACTTTTGAATAACTGTTGTGAGCTACGTCAAGTGATATTTCAAATCACATTTGAGTCAGCTAAAATATAAAAAAAAACAATTGCGCAAGGAATTGTCTCGAAATATTGCTCGTTTCGAGGTTTTTTCTTCACGTTCCCTGCTCATCTGACCAGGAAACTGCTGGGCAAGACCCGGTATATGGCCCAGTATGACCATACCTAGTCCATCGTTCATAAATAAATCAATTACAGAAATTTCCATTTCCAAAAAAAATATTTATCGCAAAACAAAATATTATTTTTAACTTTGAGTTGTTTTTAACAACTATTGTCTCCGCTGAATACGCTCAATGAGTGTGTTTACAGAACTTTGCTCACTCTATGTCAATCAAGTGAAATTTTTCAAAGAAAAAAAGAAAGAAAAGAGTGGTTATAAATTCCAGGGTTGGCAACCGAATCGAATAAAGGTTTCGGTTTCGGTTTTACTCCCACTTGCCAATCGGGTTTGGTTATCGGTTTCGCTCCTTGATTTTGAAAAGGTTTCGGTTGGTTGGAGCGATTGAAAAGGTTTCGGTTTAGGTTTTAAAAGGTTTCTACATGGCCCAATATTAGGAAATTTTATATCAATTCAATATAAATCAAGGGTGCTGAATCTAACTACATTTACCGAATTTCCTTATCTAATCGCATTTTCAAACAAATTTCTGCTTAAATTTTTAGTTTTTATACTTTACACAACGTTTGAAACGTTCATAAGGGCGCATGTCCGGTATGGATAAGTATATATATTCATGATCAGCATCGAAAACAGATTTAGCCATATCGCCGTCTTTCTGTCACCATACAGGCTGGAATGTTTTTTTTTTGAGACATCGATGTGAAACTTTGAGTTTACGTTTTTATCTCCGAATTGAGATCAAGTTCGAGAATCAGCTAAGTCGGACGAAAAAGGCTGCCATATAAAACTACGAAGAAATAGCGAAAATTTTCCAAGTCTTTTCAAAAACCATAAAAATGCCTGCGCACACAGAGGCGTTATTCGTGCCGCAGGCGGTTTCGATATTAATTTTGTCACAAATAATTGTATCTTTGAAAATATAGCGTTTTTTATACAGCCTGTTTCCATAGCAATACAATAAATAACAAACACAAAAAGCCAGTTTCATTTCAAAACCAATTCGAATCAGTTTGAAAATAAACCTTTTGACTGTTTCCATAGTAGTCTAATAAATAACAAACAAAATAGTCATTTTCAGAACCATTTCAGTCAGACTTTTTGATTGTGTCCGTAGCAATATAATAAATAACAAACAAAATCTACTGCGGTGAAATCGCTGCCTGTGTGAGGCACTTTGCGTTTTCGAAGCTAGATTTTTTTAAATATGGAAATGGTTCTGAAATTATATAGCGAATATCACCTCTGTGTGCGACGGCCTTATAAAAAGATTAATTGAATATTTAAAAAAAATATTTCCTATATTTTAAAAATATATGAAATAAATAAATGAAATACGAGGAATTTTCTCTTAGGAAAAAAAACTTCAAGTCAATTTTGTGTACGAAAACCTTTTGAAAACCGATTAAAAACCCGTAACCTTTTCAATTGGTTTTGGTTGAACCCATTCAATCGGTTACGACGAATCGGTTTCGGTTTAGGTTTCGCTCCCTAAAATGAATCGGTTTCATTCGGTTTCGGTTTCGGTTACGGTTTCGGTTGCCAACCCTGATAAATTCTAACTTAAGTAAATATGTAAAATATCAAAATATTAAATCGAAATATACGTAAATCCAGCACTGACCGCCGGTGACAAATGGAATAATACATTGGCTTCCATTTCATAACGTTAGGCTGTTGCTTAAGTTTAGAAGAATTTAAGAGAATACACTGAATTATAATGCAATGGAATATGTGTCCTTTTACAATTTTTAGATTGTAATGTGTATATCGAATATGTATACTTGTAAGAATAATATAGACAAGTCTTTGCCATAATTTAACTTATTTAGAATTTTTATAATCCCGGGATTCCGGACTCAAAATTCCGGGTTTCCGGGATTGAGAAAACGTCCTGGATTTCGGGATCCCGGGATTGAATGCCTTAGTGTTAATCCACTTGAATGTAAAAATTTCAAATTTGCAAAGTATATATATTGCAAGTAAATATAGAAAGTTTTGTTGTAAAATAGTGATAAACTATACCAGTTATATCTATCACCGCCGGCAGAGGTGCTGTAAGTTCTGTCAAATTCAAAGCCACTATAGTTTGCAAATTTGAAGAAATTTTTACTTTTAAACAAATTGACATCCATTTCTTATGTAAAATGAGGTTTTGATTTCAAAAATATGCCAAAAAAGTTCTGTCTGTCATACCGTTTATAAGATACTAGCTGGGCCCGACCCACTTTGCTGGGCCTAAAAAACTTTTCTAGTTGCATTGTTAAACTTATCCTATAAGAAAATTTGTTCCCTGAAACCTAAAGATACAAATTTTACCGAGCCGTTTAGGTCGATAAGTTATGAGATATGTACATTAGATTGGTTCACATTTTTCTATTTTTCGAAATTGAACATGTGCAAACATTCTAAACATTTCCAATCGAATACAACAATTGTTGTTTTTTCGGTGTATGGGAGCCACTCCCAGATTTTATCCGATTTGGCTGATTCTCGAACTTTATCTCAGTATTCACGAGAAAAACATGTACCCAAAGTTTCAAGTCGATATCTCCAAAACTGCGACCGCTATATTGCGGATGGACAGACGGACGGACTAGGGTTGCCAGATTTTAAATAGAGAGAAACAGCACATTGAGTAAAAAAAAACAGTACACTTTTTTCAGTTAAGTACATTTAAATAAAAAATAAGTAAAAAAATCAGATAAAAAACAAAGGTACTCACTTAGTGCCCGATTACACTACCGAGAAAATGACGCCTGAAAATACTGTTAACATTTGCATTTACCCTAGGCAGCCTTTCTAATTTTTTTTCAGCATTTCCGGGTTGGGAATATTTTCTTTCCAATATACTCAAAAATGCCACTCTTTTCTCGCTTTCTCTGCATATGCCAGTCAAAATAAAATGTTTGTATGTTTTCTCTTAATTTTTTTTACAGTGCGTGTCACTTTAAATTGTATACCATAAATGGTTATATATTTGGATTTTCCTCATATTTTATTATGTAGATATTGGTATCGTTGAAAACGTCAAACCAATGCCTTCCCTGAATTCTGAGAATTTTTCTAAAAATAAGGTTTTTGGTAATTTTGTATGAAAATTGTCATTTCGTAATTTTTGGACGATTCAAGTTTTGAACAATTCTCAAAATTTGTAGAACATTTTTTTCACTAAACTCTCTTTTGCAAAGATGTTTTATTATTTTTTTAAATGAAAATATGAGAGTGAATATTTTTTCAGTGGCGACATTTGTATGTACTATGAAAAATATTAAGTTGCATACTTTTTCAATGTTCGGAAATGAACCACTTTTTGGAAACTCTTCAACTGGTTTTTCTTTATGTACGATTTCAGAAAAAGGTTTTACCGAAACAGGTGCAATCAAAAGTAAATCCATAGCACTATTTTTAATAATATTTAGCTAGTTGTTTTCAGAGTTACTCAAGCAAAAAATTTGTTTGTCTGGACGAAAAAAACAAAAAAAATATTCAAAAAAATAATAAAAGTACACCGAATCAAAAAAATGCAAAAAATACCATCAAATCTTCAATTTTCGTTGACAAAATATGGCCGATAGTGAATGATATCAAATTTGATGCTGTTGCTTTATCATTTTGATATGAGTAAATATTTGGATAGAATTGGATATAATTTGATAAGAAAAAAAATGGAATTGATGGGATCCCAACTGACTTTTGATATGAAAAAAAAGGAATTGATGGGATACCAACTTAATATTGATGTGAACCCGTATGAAATGATATGAACCAATTTTGTTATGAAAGAATTGTAATTCATAGGATACCAACGTAGTTTTACATGAATTCCATAAATTCAATTCAATTCCATACCATAAATTCAATTTATCACGAATAAAACGCGAATGGTGATAAATATTTACATATTTATTGTAATTTTAAATTAACAGTGAAGTATAAATACATGTTATATGACAATATAATCAGGGTTGTTGAGGAGATTAATTGCTGTAGGAATTGGAATTGAAGAATTCGTTTAACAAGAATTCGTTTAACAGTGACGTCACGACACAACGTCGATTACAACAGTTGTTGGTAAGGCGATATGTTTGTGTTGCACCACCGAAGATTTTTGTTAATAATTCTCTGAAAGCTAAAATTTCTTTCAGAACTATCAGAAAAAAACACGAAATACAATATTTTTTACTTTTTCACTTTATTTCCCCTTTTTCTGTAAGACTTTTTACGAGTTGCGCTTTTTAAGTTGTACTTTTTTTCTCAGATTCAACTTTTGAATCAGAGCCTACTTGATCGATTTCAAATTTTTTTGCACAAGAGATAGAAAATTCTTATCGAAACTTAATTGTTTCATATAAATTTACGTGAGTTTCTTAATATTGATGGTATATTAATTGATAAGTGGTGTTGCAAGTTTGATGTTGTGAATTGATAAAAGAGTGTAAAACGTGATAATATCAATTTATTGTTTTTCATACCAATTTAACAAAAATAGTATCAATATGACATGAAAAACGAATGGAATGATGCAATTAAAATTGAAAGGCAGGCAATTTCAATTTTACATGATTTTTTTATTTCAGTGTACAAAAAACAGTACATTTTTGAAAAAACAGTACTTTCGCGTACTCTTTTGAGTGCTTTGAATAAAACAGTACTTTTTATGAAAAACCGTACATGTACTGTTTAAAATAGTACGTCTGGCACCCCTAGGACGGACAGACAGGCGGACATCGCTAAATCGACTCAGGAGGTGATGCTGATCAAGAATATACTTTTTCATACCGGACACGCCTACTTATGGGCATTACAAACGTTGTGACAAAGTTAGTATACCCTGCCACAGTGTGTGTGGGGGTATAAAAATGTATTTGTGGATGTGCCCGAAAGTTAGAAAAATCAAAGTTGGGTTCACTACAAAAAACACTTTATAAATTAAAACAGCTTTTCAGAATCAAAAAAATAAGTGTAAAAAATTTAATTATCCATTTTGGGCGGTCGCCTTCCCCAGTAACAATAAATAAAAGATTTGTTTATTGGGACCTTCACATAAAAAATATTTACATAAAATTAAACAAAACAAAACAAAATCCCAATGTCCAAAATTTATTAAACAAGGCAAAATGACTTTCCCCAATTCCCACAACATACTGAGCTCTACCCGCAAAATGAACCTAATGTTCATTACCGCCAAAAAGTTAATTTTACAAGTTTTTTTAAAACTTTTTTTCTACTTATTCTGTAGTCCCCTGTCTGCGTTTCCCATCTCAAAAATCATCTGAATTGAAAATTCATTAACAATTAATTAACTTCGGGATATCAATGGGGGCATTCAGCGGAGACAACAGTTGTGTGATTATTCATTGAATGACACTAATTTGGTAGCGCTACTATGTCATTTTTTGGGTAGCGCTATTAAATTTAGGTAGCAACCTTGTTATATGTATGCTACTTTTGAATAACTGTTGTGAGCTACGTAAAGTGATATTTCAAATCACATTTGAGTCAGCTAAAAAATAAAAAAAAACAATTGCGCAAGGAATTGTCTCTTCGAAATATTGCTCGTTTCGAGGTTTTATCTTCACGTTCCCTGCTCATCTGACCAGGAAACTGCTGGGCAAGAACCGGTATATGGCCCAGTATGACCATACCTAGTCCATCGTTCATAAATAAATCAATTACAGAAATTTCCATTTCCAAAAAAAATATTTATAGCAAAACAAAATATTATTTTTAACTTTGAGTTGTTTTTAACAACTATTGTCTCCGCTGAATACGCTCAATGAGTGTGTTTACAGAACTTTGCTCACTCTTTTTACAATTTTTAGATTGTAATGTGTATATCGAATATGTATAGTTGTAAGAATAATATAGACAAGTCTTTGCCATAATTTAACTTATTTAGAATTTTTATAATTTTTTACCACAGTACAGTGTAAGACAGTGGTGCGGGGAGACGAATTACATTTATGTTTACAAGACATGCGCTTCGTTTTCCCGTCACTTCCCCTGAACAGACCTCATAGCTAAGCACAATGGCTGTTCATTGATTTTTGCTCTTCCAAAGAACTATATTGTAAATGCCTAATGCCTAGCAATATTTCGCGATAATATATATTTATAAAACATCCCGCGTACGTTAAATGGATTTTTTATAGGTATTGTAATTAAAATATTTACCATTCTTAACATTACTCTCCGAAGTTTTAATATCCGAGTTGGAATTCATTGTATCTCCCATTACGTCGAATAGCAACCCCTGTGCGAGTTCTTATATATTATGCTATGACCATGAACGAGACACTCGCAATGTCGCCAGTTGCTGTTCATGTCATTTCATCATCTCCTGTGCAAAACTCGAGTCCAACCAGATCTGGTTGCCTTAGAGAATATATATCCACGAATTATAATGATAACTTAATCAATAGATCCTTTTATTGACAATTTACGTTGGTTTTCTTCCGACGAATCTAATCTTGCTTCGCCTTTTGTCAGTGCATACTTATAGGCATTATGAATAGCTTTATTGGAAGTCCTTGGAAATTACTTATACTAATCAAATGGGGTAGAAAAACCAGAGTTGCAAAGCAGATGGAAGTATGTTCGTAATATACAAGTAAACAATGTACATTTATTCAAATTTCAGGGTTGTATTACGAAATCCTTACTTGTTTTCATTTAAATGCTTAGTTTGGTTTATTGTTGTCATAGACGAATTAAATGAGGTCTGTACCTGGTTTCGTCTGGTTTAAAAATTTTTTACAGTCTAATGATTATATTATTTTTGGGCCATAGAATAATCGAGCGTGCACTCTCGTCTTCAAAACGCCATTTTTATCCAATTTTAAGAATGAAAGATCCGGGAAAGAATCACTTTTACAAATATTGTTTTAATAAAGTTTTTTTAATAACAATTGAAGAGGTGGGTGGATGAAAGCGTTATGTAACAAACAAATATTTCGAGTAAATCAGAGGGGTGTTTCGTCCCGGGTGTCATTTGAACTCGTAATTAGTTTGGAAAAAACAATAAGATACAGAAAAGGATGGTAGGCAAAAAAACGTCAGATTTTAAATAGGGAAAAACTGTACATTAAATAAAAAACCAGTTCAATTCGAAAAAAATCAGTGCCCTTTTTATAACCCTTATATTAACTTGCTTTGGGCGGACTTCATATATATATATATATATATATATATATCCTCAAATCGGCGGCGAGCTTTTTCATACACTTCCACATGAGCTAGAGAGCTGAAATTTGGAACACTGATAGAACTCCGGTGGCAATGCATTTTGGGGTCCATCAGAGGCGTAGGGGGCCGTGGGGGGACTCAAACCTTTTTTAAACATGCCATAACTTCCAATTCCTTCAAGCTACATTGATGAAATTTGGTAGGTGAGTTCTTATTGACAAAATGAAATTTTGTACCCTTCGGAAAGGGGGATGTGGGGGCAAAGGGGAGCGGGATGGAGCCAATTTAAAGTTCTAACTCTCGTATTTTGTAAGCTACAAGGCTGAAATTTTTTACTTAGGTTCGCATTTGGGAAAAAGAGTAAAAAAGGGGAAAAAAGGGGGAAAAAGGGGGGGAGAAAAAAATTTTTTTTTTAAAAAAAAAAGGAAAATAAAAAAAGAGTAAAAAACAAGTTTTTTTAAAATATAACCCTTTAACCGACTAAAAAGCTGAAAATAAATTTCCTTGAAAGTAATTTCAGCAATTTCGATTTAAAATTAAGGGTTTTTGGCGACTTCAAAATCTGCAATGATATTAGGAATAAAGTAGCCAAAAACCCTTAATTTTAAATCGAAATTGCTGAAATTAATTTCAAGGAAATTTATTTTCAGCTTTTTAGTCGGTATGGAAAAGTGTATATATTCTTGATCAGCATCACCACCGTAGTCAATTTAGCCATGTCCAATAAGGCGGGTTGGTCTGCACACAAAAAAATAATTGGAAAAGTCCAGCCCTCATTTGTAAGCTTACCTCAAAAAAATTTCAGCGCCAAAAAAAAATTGTATATTGATTATTCGAAACAAACGCGATATATCGTTGGAAAGGTATCTACGAGTACTTCATTTCATTTTTCCTTCAACAAGAAAATTCAGTTACAAAAATTAAAACATCCTGAATTCAAATTTGTTTACCCTACCAGAATTTCAAAAATCATTAAACTTTCGCCTGTGAAATATTAAGTTTCATATTAAGTTTCATATTAAGTTTCATCCATTAACAAAAAAGTGACAGTGAAAAAGGTTAAAACCAGTAGCCCACCGATACCCGGGCTAACCGGGTAACTCGACAACGCGGGTAGATACCCGGGTCAAACCTGGGTTGATCGAACTACCCGCGTTTCTCAAGATACCCGAGTTTTCCCAAACTACCCGGGTTCGCCAAAAATAAAAAAAAAATACAAATCTTTAAGGTTTTTTTAAAATTTCATTACAAAGCTACTGGCTATTTTAAATAGATTTCTTTAGTATTTCATATTAAAACAAAACTTTGGGCATAAATTATTGTATTTTATTACTTATGTAAATGCTAAAAACATTTTTTTGTTAAATTTTTGAAAAAAATTGTTTTATTCAAAATTTCAAGGCATAAATGTAGTTTAGGACCTTGAAACTTTTTGCACTTTTTTTATTCTATGTATTTTCACGTTCTAAATCGAAATAGTTGCATTTAAAGTTCCGAAATTTCCCATACAAAATGTTCGATTGGTTCTTCTTTCTGCATTGTTTTGGTGACATATTCAAAAGGTGTTTTCAGTCATTTTAGGCACGGTTTTTTTGGACAATATTGTTGTAGTAATTTTGTTGGAATGTTGTAGTAATGCGGTTGTTGTTATTTTCTTGCTACAACCCCACAAAACAGTGTGGAATATTGAAACTATTACAAACAAGCAACAATAACACTAAAGCGCATCAATCTAAACAGCGCTACAAGTCAACACCTTCCCTACTGGAAATTTGGAGTCAATTACCCAAAAAATACCCGTTCTGGCACCGGTGAAAAGAAGACTGGTACAGAGTCATGCACAATAGTCTGCAAACGGTGGCAGTTCGACCCGAGCTCAACTGTTTCTGTCGATTTTTGTCGGTTTTAAAAACGAATTCCAATTATATCACTCCATTTATTTTGTTGGTCGTTCGTGATTTTCATTTAGTCGCTGCTGATCGCTCTTAGAATTCGGTCATTAAATATTGTAAAAAGTTGTGTACTTGTGATGCAAAAATATATAAATTGAATATTTGCTTAAATTCATGTATGAAGTACATACATTGAAAAGCAAAGATTTCTGTTTTGGCAATCGAGTATTAAAATCAGTGTGGTTATCGCGCTATTTTGAACTAAAACTTTTTAAAACAAACTAAAATCAAAAATCCCCACGCGATAATTAAATTCCCTATTTGCCCGAATAGCACCGTCGCGAAGCGTGGGATTTAAGACGACCCTCGCGGTATAGTATCCCCGGACGAACGAACAACACGAACACACGAAAACCTGATAAATAAACTTCTTTTAAAAACTACACCGAAACTGCCGCAATAGATATATATATAGGTATATATATAACTATATATAACAGAAACGGAAATTTTCCCGACACAAGGAAAATAATACCGAACACAAACCCTTTTTCAAAATCAACACAAACCGACAATCACCCAAAAGAAATTATTCATACACCAAAAATTATATTTCTTTAAACGCAATTGATTTGCGGGACCAGACCAACCAGTCTGAAATCCCTCACACGATTCTTTGCAGAATCTATTCACCAGCTGGACTTCGGCCAAACAAATTCCAAGCAAACTACTGGAAATTCCCAGGACGGAAACACTTCACCAAAACAAATCACGACCGAACACAACCTGTCCAACTCTATTCAATTCCTCAAATTCAAAACACTAAATGGACGACTGCCACAAATAAAATAAAGCAAAATAAACACTAGCTGGCAAAACTAAACCAGCGCGCAAAAATACTCCCTTTGGAACACTTGTCCTCCAGCCACAGTCCGACGATGGCAACAGCTCCACTTCACCACTCAAAAAAAAATACAATTTTTAAAAAAAAGAAAGAAAATTATCCAAATCTTGGAAACAAATAATTTAAGATTCAATTCTATTAGAAAACCAAAGCTTTAACACTCTCCTTCTTCCCTGCTCAAAAAGAACTAAAAGAATCAGAATATATGAGCGCCTATGACGCTCACTTTCCATTTATTTTCCCACATACATAGAGTGCGGCTTACGCAGAAACCAGTGTCCGCAGTCGGGGCTTTACCCATACCTATATGCGAAAAATCTCTTCAGATTTTTCTAGGTGTGTTTGGCAAATTTACATATACCCCCCTGCACCCACCAAAATGAAATATACATTTTGGCGGCACTCATGTACGTATAGGCGAAATCATAAATGTTCTCAAATTAATCTCCCTCAAACAGGTTCAAAAAGTACAAAAGCTTTAGTCCAGGTTTTGACATTTTACTATTGTAATGGCGAGACTGGCAATACCCTCATCGGATCGCCGCAGTTAGCTCACTGAGCTAACTTAACGAAAGCAAAAGCGAAAGAAAGGAGAAGAAAGCAAGAGAACTTTGACAGCTCAAACAAAATATTCAGCTTTCTTCTTCCGCGCGCCGGTCGCATATCACTCGCGAGTGGCGAATTTGTTTTGCTTAACAAATTAAGCAAAACAAATATATTTATATAAAAAAAAAATTAACAATCAATAAAATCGTGCAGTGCGTTCTTTCGGTTAGTGCGTGTGAGATTTTGTTCCTTCGATTTTGTTCGCCCGTCGCCCCGAACAAAAGGGAAACATAAAAAAACATAACAAACAAAACAACAAAACAACAACAACGGTGGCGCATATTTATACCGCGACAACCCCACCACCACCTCCGCGAAAGTTGCTTGGTCTCCTGAGACCAACCAACTTTCGAATCTAACCGGAGAAAATCACCCTGAGTCGATGTGCGGCCTAAGGTCCTGCACATGCCATGTCCCCTGTTCTCGTCCGTCTTCGTCTTCCAAAACATATGTCCACGGAGACACCCTCTTTTTAACCCTAAACGGTCCAACAAATTTCGGAGCTAACTTCGCTGCAAAATAGTTTGCAGCATCCTCACTACTACTGTCCGGTTGGTCTGAGTCTCCCACTCGTCTATAATCTCTATCACCCCTGACCGCCATATTTCGGCCAAAATTCACGAAGTATGGAGACGCTCCCAAAACCTCATGCTGCGATGTTCGAATGCAGCACGCCACCTTTGAGAGATGAGAATCCCATGTCCGATGGTTTTCTGAAATATATGCTCTCAAAGTGGTCTTAACTATTTGGTTGATCCGCTCGGCCGGATTGGCCTGCGGATGATAGTGTGCAGTGTACCGCATCTGCACACCATACGACGCGCATAAACTCTGCAGCTCCTTGCTGCGAAACTGTGGCCCATTGTCGCATACAATGGACCTCGGAACTCCAAAGAGCAGGAAGACATTATCTTCCAACTCCTTGCAAACACTCTTTGCCGTTGCATTTCGCAACGGAAACAACAATGGGAATTTGGTGAAGTAGTCAACCACCGTTAAAATATAACAAAATCCCCGACTAGACTTCACCAAGGGTCCCACCAGATCTACGCAGATCATTTCCCAAGGTTCTAACTTCTTTGTCCTCTCTACCATACAACCAGCTGGCTTATTGTTGTCAGGTTTCACCCTCAGGCAAACCTGACAACCTTTAATATATCTAGCTATCTCTGCCTTCATTTTCGGCCAATAATATTTGTCCCTGCCTTTATGTGTTTATATAACACCCCATTTTCAATTCTCCAAGCTGGGTAATCGAGTGGTTTATCCTCCACTTTCCTAACCATGGAATCCACCCATGGATCTCTAACACGCCCATCTACCTCCCCTACGACTGGGACACCTCTAGAAAGCATGTCGGGCACAACATGATCTTTCCCCTTACGATGTATGATTTCATAATCGTATTGCTGGAGCTTTAAAGCCCACCTAGCCAACCTACCTCAAGGATCTTTCAAATTGTTGAGCCATACCAACGAATAATGGTCGGTCACCACTGTGAACCTGACCCCTTCGATGTATGGCCTCAACTTCTCAACTGCCCACAAAACAGCCAAACACTCCTTCTCGGTAGTGTAATAGTTCCTCTCGCATCTACTCAACGACCTACTCAAATACGAAATGGCCTTCTCCCCTTCATCAAACTGCTGTGTCAAAACGGCACCTATTCCAAAATCGGAAGCATCAGTCTGAACAACGAAGGGTCGTTCGAAATCAGGACAGCTCAGGACTGGCGCCGTCACTAGACGCTCCTTGGCCTTCAAAAAGCTGTCCTCACACTCCGGCGACCATCTAAACCTGTTCTTCTTCTTTAGAAGATCAGTTAGAGGTTTAACCAAATCTGCGAAATTCGAAACAAACCTACGATACCAAGAAATGGTGCCAACAAACGACCTGACTTCCCTTACATTTTTGGGCGCTGGAATTTTCAGCATTGCCTCAACTTTCTCGGGGTCAACGTGCAAGCCCTGTCGATCAACAACATAACCTAAGTACCGTAGCGAAGAAAGACAAAAATTACAATTTTCCCTATTCAATCTAAGCCCTGCCGAACAAATCCTCCTCAGGACCTCCTTCAGAACCTCAATATGCTTATCAAATGTATTTGTAACAATAATAATATCGTCCAAATACACGAAAACATGGGGTTCCAAGTCAGCTCCAAGGACCTCATCTATAAATCTCTGCCAAGTTGCAGGCGCATTGTGCAGGCCATAAGGCATGCGCTTGAACTGGTAGAGCCCCCTACCCGGAACTGTAAATGCCGTGCAGGCCCTAGACTCCTTCTCTACTGGGATCTGCCAATAAGCGGATTTTATATCCAAACTAGAGAGATATTTGGCGTCCTTTAGCTTATCTAAAGTAGCCGAAATATAAGGGAGGGGGAAACTATCTCGATCCGTATTTTTATTCAGTGTCCTATAGTCGACACAAAACCTATAACTCCCATCCTTTTTCCTAATCATCACAACCGGTGATGCCCAAGGGCTGTGAGAAATCTCAATCACACCCTTTTCTAACATATCCACTATTTCCTCATCTATGCGCCTCTGAATAGCGGGCGATACTGGTTCCACATTTGGCTTTGTACGAATCCGATGTTCGACCAAATGTGTACAACCAAGTCCCTCAGGCATAGATCTAAAAACATCTGCAACAAACTCCGCAAGAACCGATTTTTCCCTAGTTGACAACGAAGACCTATCAACTATCGCCGCTAATGACGAGACCTCGACTTGGTCGGAAAACCTCCACTGATTCTTGGCCAAATCTGGCACTACACCGGCCTTAGACCAAAAGTCTACTCCAAGAATCAATGATTGGGGTAAATCCGGACCGAAACTACCCCCCTAACCGGAACTTCTTCACCATCAGCAAGCACAACCTTGCTGACCGCAGACGCCAATAAACTTATCCCCCAGGACTTTAATGTGTCCCAGCCTGGCCTACCAAGAATCGTCATGGTGGCCCCCTCTCTGACAAGGGGTCGGACAGACGACCGAACAACCCCCTCATCGCCGCTACATAGATACCTATGGACTCAGTCCCACCCTGAGTCCGTCGCCTAATCTCAGACATCAAAATGTCGTCATAGTTGGGGGGCAGGAATTCCAGTTTCATCTCGGCGACCAACTCTCGCCAGCCTGAAACTGTCCTGCGGACATCCCTAAACCAGAGCAGGGCTTTTCCAGAAAAAAGCTCCACTGCTCCCCTAAACAACTGGGCTTCACTAACGCCCCGAGCCTCGCATAGCTCGTCTACCCTCTGCAGAAATGCATGCACGGACATATCGGACCTTTCCCCAGTGAATTTCAAACCCCATTTCGATAAATTTTCTATGTTCAGAAAACCTACCTCACCCAACGAGATGGATGGTCTCGGGGCGGGTTGAGGCTCTCCCTCAACCGTATGCCAGTTCCTCTTGGTTAAGTCTAATAATCTCCATAATTAACTCGGACAGACAAAAAAAAAAATAAATTAAAAAAAAAACCAAAACTAATTTAAAAAAACTAAAACCAAAAAGAAATTCAAACAAAAAAACTTTCAAAAAAAACCAAAAAAATTTTTTTTTAAAAAAAGTACGGACAAAAAAACAGGAACGACGAAACTTTTATGGCGGGCGGCACCGCGAAAAAAAATATGAAACAAAATGTTTTCCTTTTTTAAAAACTTAAAAAAAAATTACCAAAAATTAAAAAAAAAAAATCAAAAAAAAATATATATATAAAAAATTTATAAAAATAAAACTATAAAATAATAAAGATTATTTAAAAAAAAATAGTTCAAACACAACAGCTAAAGGCGGACGACACCACCACTGTTTAATAAAATTACAAAACAAAAAAAATTAAAATTTTACTAAAATCAAAATAAATAAAATGGTGCAACACAAAAACAAACAAAAAGATAATTTAAGAGAATTATTAAAAAAACTTGCAAAAAAAAAGGTTACAAATGTTGCACCAAAAAAAAAAGGAACGGACTCACCGAACAACAAAAAAAAACCCGCTGCCGCTACTCCGCCGTCGACAGCACTCTCACTGGAAACCAGAGAAATTCCAAAAAAACTAAATAAATAAAAATACGAATTAGTAAATTATAAAAAAAACTGAAATAATACAACCAACAAGAACAGCACAAAAAGATTTTGATATAAATAAAAAAAATTAATTACAAAAAAAACTTTAAAAAAAAATTTTGTTAAAAAAACTTTAAAAAAAATTATAAAAAAAAATTTTAAAAAATTATTAAAAATTTTAGTTAAAATAGCCCCACGTTGGGCGCCAGCTTATCGCGCTATTTTGAACTAAAACTTTTTAAAACAAACTAAAATCAAAAATCCCCACGCGATAATTGAATTCCCTATTTGCCCGAATAGCACAGTCGCGAAGCGTGGGATTTAAGACGACCCTCGCGGTATGGTATCCCCGGACGAACGAACAATACGAACACACGAAAACCTGATAAATAAACTTCTTTTAAAAACTACACCGAAACTGCCGCAATAGATATATATATAGGTATATATATAACTATATATAACAGAAACGGAAATTTTCCCTACACAAGGAAAATAATACCGAACACAAACCCTTTTTCAAAATCAACACAAACCGACAATCACCCAAAAGAAATTATTCATACACCAAAAATTATATTTCTTTAAACGCAATTGATTTGCGGGACCAGACCAACCTGTCTGAAATCCCTCGCACGATTCTTTGCAGAACCTATTCACCAGCTGGACTTCGATAAATTCGATGTCCAGCAACAACTTGGCTCTGATGCGGGACGACACAAACAAAAAAAAGGAATAAGGAAGAGGGGGGAAAACGGCCAAACAAATTCCAAGCAAACTACTGGAAATTCCCAGGACGGAAACACTTCACCAAAACAAATCACGACCGAACACAACCTGTCCAACTCTATTCAATTCCTCAAATTCAAAACACTAAATGGCCGACTGCCACAAATAAAATTAAGCAAAATAAACACTAGCTGGCAAAACTAAACCAGCGCGCAAAAATACTCCCTTTGGAACACTTGTCCTCCAGCCACAGTCCGACGATGGCAACAGCTCCACTTCACCACTCAAAAAAAAATACAATTTTAAAAAAAAAGAAAGAAAATTATCCAAATCTTGGAAACAAATAAGCGCCTATGACGCTCACTTTCCATTTATTTTCCCACATACATAGAGTGCGGCTTACGCAGAAACCAGTGTCCGCAGTCGGGGCTTTACCCATACCTATATGCGAAAAATCTCTTCAGATTTTTCTAGGTGTGTTTGGCAAATTTACATATACCCCCTGCACCCACCAAAATGAAATATACATTTTGGCGGCACTCATGTACGTATAGGCGAAAGCATAAATGTTCTCAAATTAATCTCCCTCAAACAGGTTCAAAAAGTACAATAGCTTTAGTCCAGGTTTTGACATTTTACTATTGTAATGGCGAGGCTGGCAATACCCTCATCGGATCGCCGCAGTTAGCTCACTGAGCTAACTTAACGAAAGCAAAAGCGAAAGAAAGGAGAAGAAAGCAAGAGAACTTTGACAGCTCAAACAAAATATTCAGCTTTCTTCTTCCGCGCGCCGGTCGCATATCACCCGCGAGTGGCGAATTTGTTTTGCTTAACAAATTAAGCAAAACAAATATATTTATATAAAAAAAAAATTAACAATCAATAAAATCGTGCAGTGCGTTCTTTCGGTTAGTGCGTGTGAGATTTTGTTCCTTCGATTTTGTTCGCCCGTCGCCCCGAACAAAAGGGAAACATAAAAAAACATAACAAACAAAATAACAACAACTTTTTTAAATTTTTACCAGTTTTTTCCTTTTTATTACAGCTAGATTTAAAATTTTTTATTTTGTAATTTTTACTTAAAAATTGTAACGAACCTTTTTCGAAGCCGGTGTCCAGGGTTCGTTGCAAAAATTTATTGATTGAGACCAGGTGCAGACAAATTCCTAAGTGTATAAATGTTATCAAAGGGGTTTTGGGTTATTCTTTAAATTTGTATGTTTTTTATTATTCACTATTTTATCATATTTCTATCGTTGATTATCGGGACACTAGCGTGGTGTCTTCACTCAGAGCGTCCGTCTGAGGCGTGGTCTCATTGCGCGATTAGGAAATACCAGGAACTGCTCTGGCAATGGGTTTTCATAGGTCGGTACTATGAGCTGAACTAAACTATCAAAACCTAGCTTTTACAAGGGAGTGGGAACGTACGAGCCACGCGGGTGCTGGCGATAACCTACAGTTCGGGTGAGGGGACTACACATGAATCATACCACACGGTTGCTGGCAGAGAGTCTATAAAATTAAGGGAGAAAGAGCGAAGAATCACGCCACACGATTGCTGGCGAAGATTCTGCGGGATTCGGGAGAAGATCAAGAAGTCCTGCCACGCGATTGGTGGCGAGGCTTCTGTGAGTAGGGACAGAGAGGGGAATCACGCCACACGGTTGGGGGCAGAGATTTTATAAAACTAAGGGGGAAGAGCGAAGAATCACGGCACACGATTGCTGGCGAAGATTCTGCGGGATTCGGGAGAAGAGTGAGAATTCACGCCACACGATTGCTGGCGAAGAGTTATATAGGATTAAGGGGGAAGGAGCAAGAAGTCACGCCACACGATTGCTGGCGATGATCTTGCGACATTAGGAGAAGAGTGAGAAATCACACCACGCGGTTGCTGGCGATTATTCTACAGGATTTGGGAAGAGAGTGAGAAATCACGCCACACGGTTGCTGGCGAAGAATTCTATAGGATTAGGGAAAAGCGCAGGAAATCACGCCACACGATTGCTGGCGATGATTTTGCGACATTTGGGGTAGAGTGAGAAATCACACCACGCGGTTGCTGGCGATTATTCTGCGGGATTTGGGAAGAGGGTGAGAAATCACGCCACACGATTGCTGGCGAAGAGTTCTATAGGATTAAGGGGGAAGGAGCAAGAAGTCACGCCACACGATTGCTGGCGATGATCTTGCGACATTAGGAGAAGAGTGAGAAATCACACCACGCGGTTGCTGGCGATTATTCTACAGGATTTGGGAAGAGAGTGAGAAATCACGCCACACGGTTGCTGGCGAAGAATTCTATAGGATTAGGGAAAAGCGCAGGAAATCACGCCACACGATTGCTGGCGATGATTTTGCGACATTTGGGGTAGAGTGAGAAATCACACCACGCGGTTGCTGGCGATTATTCTGCGGGATTTGGGAAGAGAGTGAGAAATCACGCCACACGATTGCTGGCGAAGTGTTTTATAGGATTAAGATGGGAAGGAGTAAGAAGTCACGCCACACGATTGCTGGCGAAGAGTTCTATAGGATTAAGGGGGAAGGAGTAAGAAGTCACGCCACACGATTGTTGGCGAAGAGTTCTATAGGATTAAGGGGGAAGGAGCAAGAAGTCACGCCACACGATTGCTGGCGATTATTCTACGGGATTCGGGAAAAGGGGTGGAAAATCACTACAAGGGACAGGGGTTCTATGCTAAATCGGCCTATACCTATTTACGGTCACTACCTACTACCGACACTATTTCCTACTATATTCTCTTACCCGGTTGTTGCTGTTTACCGAACGATTATCCGCGTACTCAGCTTCTGGTGTGGTCGTCTCAACAGCCAGAAGCGAACTAAACTTTGGTGTGACGCTCTCGACAGCCAAAGATGAAGACCGAACTATTTTGGTGTGATGCGCTCGATAGCGAAAACTAGACTCCACTATTTTGGTGTGATGCGCTCGACAGCCAAAAGTAGACTGCTCGACAGCCAAAAGTGGACTGCTCGACAGCCAAAAGTAGACTGAATAATAATTTTCTGCTGATCGATCTGCGGACCATTTCGCAGACTCCTGCGCCGATCGAATTCGTGCGTTGCCACACTGAGTGAAGTTGGTGGCCGTTCGTTGTGCTAGTGTCCCCGCGTCGTATGCCCATTCATAACTTTTGTCGCGATGAAATGTTCGGCGAAACTCAAAAGTTGTTTAGATGCTAGATGGCTTAATGGCTAAAATTCAATTAAAGATTATCTTATAAAAGGCTTAATGCTAGCTATGGGTATTCATGATAAAAATTAGAGTGCTATTTACATTATTATGTTAATTCATTTAGTTTTTTAATTCATGTAAACAAATTGAAATTATTGTAAGTGTGAACACTTGGAATTATTGTGAGTGTGAACACTTGGTGTTGGGGAAAACGCGTAGTCACAACTTTCCCCTTTACAAAATTTATTTTTTTTCTTTTTTACAGTTTTAAATTTTAACAATTTCGTATTTTTGTACAAATTTTTATTTTCAGATAGTACAATCGAAATCAATAGTCGTGTTTTAGTTACAAATTCCAAACAAATTAAAAAATTAGTGACAAGTTTCGACAAGATTGCGATTGCAACCAAAACTTTCATCCAATTAATGCATTCAAATAAGGTGAAATTAACGCAGTTGACCCCCAGTACACTCTCTAAGGATAATCCTGCGACAGTCCCCAAGTGTGTATATGGTGGCAATTGCCCTTTAATAAGTTCCCTTAGGACAGTCTGGGACAGTATCCAGGTGCCTGTATGGTGGAAAATTACCCCCTCCTATGACAACGCTACGTTAAAGTAACCGGTTGCTTTCATATAAAGGTGACATTTTTGGGACCGATCTCTGTCCAAAAGGGATCTGTCACGGACTGTCCCGGATCGGTTCTTTTTCCCGTAGGGTTATGATGGATGCGTGTAAGTGTTATTTCCGCTTGTTTGTAATAGTTTCAATATTCCACAGCAACAACAATATCACCACTGCATTACAACAACAAAAATAATATATCTCCATTGTTGTAATTATGGTGTGGTTGTAATGTTTGAAAATTTTTCAAAAAAAAGTAACACACATAAGAAGAAGAATTGACTGAATAAATATGAAAAATCGAACGTTTTGTATGGGAAATTTCGGAACTTTAAATGCAAATATATCGAAACTATAGGCGGCCTACAGAAACTACAGAGCTTTAAAAATTTTAGGACGTGGCATTGGGCGGATCTTAAATTTCAATAGTCATCCCTCTGCCCATTCACCTCCCAGCACCAAATCCAGAATTTCACCAAAATCCCTTGAAAAGGACCCGAGTTACAGAACTTTAAAAATTTTAGGGCGTGGCAGAGGGCGGATCTTAAATTTCAATAGTCATCCCTCTGTCCATTCACGTCCCAGCACCAAATCCAAAATTTCACCGAAATCTCTTGAATAGGACCCGAGTTACAGAGCTTCAAAAATTTTAGGGCGTGGCAGTGGGCGGACCGCAAATTTTCAGAATCAACATGCTACCCATTCATCCCCCAAAATCACATATAAAATTTCAGCGAAATCGGTTAAACACTGCATAAATTATAGCATTTTAGAATAATATTTGCCACGCCCACCTCGAACGCCCAAATAGCCTATGATGAGATCAATGAAATTACCTACATTTTGGTATGTGTTTCATTAAAATCGGTCAAGTATTTCTTGAGTTATAAGGGAACAAACATACATACATACATACAAACCTACAAACCTACAAACCTACAAACTCACAAAGAATTTTATATAAGTAAGAGATATGTGAAACCGAGGAGTTTGGGACTACCAGCAACTCCGTACTCTTTTTTACTCAAGAGAATCTGGTAACCCTACATAAGGCAGATCGACTGGTTTCTGACTCAACGTCGTAACGGAAAAATGTTAGGTTTCTGGTGCACGAATTTGACCATCCTCTTTTTATACCCCCACACTCACTGTGGCAGGGTATACTAACTTTGTCACAACGTTTGTAACGCCCATAAGGAGGCGTGTCCGGTATGGAAAATTATATATATTCTTGATCAGTATCACCTCCTGAGTCGATTTAGCGATGTCCGTCTGTCTGTCCGTCCGTCTGTCCGTCTGTCCGTCCGCACGATAGCGGTCGCAGTTTTGGAGATATCGACTTGAAACTTTTTTTACATGTTTTTCTCGTGAATACTGAGATCTCCCATACACCGAAAAAAAGGTAAAAATTTTTCAAGTCTTTTTTATTGTTGTATTCCATTGGAAATGTTTAGAAACGTATTTTTGACATGGTCCGAGGTTCCGAAGCCACATATGTAAGGGTCTAAATGGGGTCTTGAGACCAATTTTTTTTTTTTTTTGTGGATTTGATTGGAAATTTTTAGAAATGGATTTTGGACATGGTTTGGGCTCCAAAACCACCTATAATTGGCTCAAAATAGGGTCTTGAGACCACATTTTTTTATGTTCGAGGTACTTCTTTCTACTGTGTGGGGGTATTTTAACTTCGGTATAGCCGAAGATAGTCCACTCTCTAGTTTTTAAAAATAGAAAAGAGGACAATTCTTGGTATATGTAAAGAATAATTTCACGCCTTAAAAGCGCTGTACGTAACTTACAAGGTTGCGACTTTTATGAAAATTTTAATTTAGAATTTGAAATTTGGATATACGAGGTTGTGATATTTACCGAATATGCTGTAGACTGGAGCAAACTAGTCCGTTCAAATCGAGGGTGGTCTCGAAAGTTTCGTATTCACTTCAATAGGAAACGCTGTAAATTTCATTCCGATTAAATAAGTCCTTGGGCCTCCGCAACGTGGTTTATGTTTTCAGGCTAACATTTTTCTTTTACCCAGACTTGAACACATTGCATTGCAGAGGCCCAAGAACTTATCCAATCGGAATGAAATTTTAACGATTTTTTAATGATATCAATACGCAACTTTTGAGACCCAGCACGTTTCCAATATTTCAGATATATTGGTTTTTGTTTTCACTAAAACAGGAAAACTTTAACCGTGTTGCGGAGGGATAATAAATTTTGCGATTGGAAACAAATTTTAAACATCTATATATATAAAAGAGACGTGTATGTTTGTCACCAGTAGACGCGAAAACTACAGCACCGATTCTCACCAAAATTTATATATGTGTTCTAGGGGTCGTGAGTCGTGACATAGGATAGGGTTTGACACGCCCACTTTTACCGCCCACAAGTTAGAAAATACGTATTTCTCTCACATTTGTGAATCTTTAAAAGCAAATACCATATGATCAACAATCAACTTGGTTGCCACCTAGGACTTAATTTTTTCCCACCCAAGCAGTGTTACCATATCTGCTTATATTCCCAGTACAATATTAAGGTCCGCACACATCAACGCGAAGTACCGCAGCCGCTGCGAAACTTACTCAAAAATGTTTCTTGCAAATGCGAAAATATATTTGTTTGAGGTGAGCAATTTCATAAAAACAAATAAAAATGTGAATCTATCTATATCTATATCTATATATATAAAAGAGACGTGTATGTTTGTCTCCAGTAGACGCGAAAACTACAGCACCGATTCTCACCAAAATTTATATATGTGTTATAGGGGTCGTGAGTCGTGACATAGGATAGGTTTTGACACGCCCACTTTTACCGCCCACAAGTTAGAAAATACGTATTTCTCTCACATTTGTGAATCTTTTAAAGCAAATACCATATGATCAACAATCAACTTGGTTGCCACCTAGGACTTAATTTTTCCCCACCCAAGCAGTGCTACCATATCTGCGGGGTTTTTTACCTTTCATTTTCTTTCATAGTATGAAATCGATTAGCTAAAGTATTTCAATGTACCGATGTATCGATGTACCGATCACAAATTTCAACAACTTCGTGTATTTTCAACATTAAATGCAGCAGGGAGTAATAATTAAGGTTATTTCCATTTGATTGCATGTAACTTTTCAACAATGGAAAAATCCTAAGGCAATGCCAAAATAACACGGCTTCTCCTTGAGTATTACATATTCGCAATTCCATAATTTGCCCCAATCTCCCAGTGCACATTTTACGCCCACTTTCACAGTACTTCATTTCCACTTAAATGCATTTGCCATTTACATTCCAAATAACTACGGAAAAATGTCTATTGTGAATGGAAATTAAATTATACCCAACTTAAATTTCCCCAAAAATTGCTCAAAAATTGCAAGGCGATATTCGGCTCCGACAAATTTTTTCGTGCTTAAAAATTTTACAAAAACAAAAACAAATGCATATCATTCTAGAGTGCACTATCGCATTTTCAAGAAAAAGTACCACGACACCAACGAAATTTTGCATTCATGTGTGGCGACCTTAAATGCGCACTGCGAAAGTCGCCCACTTTCACAGTAACCCTACACACAGTACTTCATTACAGCTTAAAATACCCAAAATTCCGCCGCCGCGGTACTTTCTCGAAAATTCTTCCAGCAAAGGTATTGGAATAAAAAAATTTGTTTGCGGTGAAAAATTTCAAAGCTACAACTAAAAATGTGTATCATTTATAAATTTTCTTTTAAAAAACGCAGTATCGCATATTCAAGCAACATTTTTGTTCAATTTCCGTACCGGCTGCGGAATTTCGCGTTGGCTTATGGGAACCTTAATGCAGGCAAACCGCCATTAATATTACGAGAAGACGTCCATTGCGAATGAAAATTAAATTAAACTTGACTTAAATGCACTGCAAAATTGAAATCACTTTCTTCCCTCAAGAAAAATTTACAAAAACACAACAGAACGTCTCTTAATGTGGCAACACTCCTTACAGACGGGGCGCTCAACCAGTGCAGCCAACTTTAGGCAAATTTCCCTTCCTAAGGGAATTTTTGGTTTAATTTTGTCTAAAAGGGATAAAGGTACTTATTTTTACTTAATTTGAAGGTGCACTTAGACCGTAGGAGCGAACACAACATTTGTCGCGAACTCCAATCGTAAACGAAATTCCGTTCGTGCAACCGTTTACACTGATTGAATATTCCCTCCCGCACCAGCATCGGAATCTACAGATTTGTTCGTTTTCAAGTGTTTACACTGCCGGGCCATTTTGTGCGAGCATTCGGCTACGTACCAAAGCTCAAAGATCGTAATCCAGTCGTTTGCACCGGCCGAATTAACGGCATGTGCTTCAAATACTTATACCACATGTCATTTAATTTAATTTCAATACTCTTCCAAACATACTTTACTGCGCTACATACATACATACAATACGAATCATTCATTCATTCATTAAAACCTATTTCAATACCAATCGCTACATCAATTTTCCTCCCTATAAAATTGTACAAAAAATGCACCCGCCTACCACTTAACATTTTCAGTAAGGATTATTTACTTTTTAGACTACAAATATACACTTTTTTGTTTATTTTTGAACAAGAAACAAAATTCAAAATATTATACGAGGTTAAACCTTTCATCAAATTTAGATTTAAGGCTGCTGCACAGCCTTTTTATAACCCTTATATTAACTTGCTTTGGGTGGACTCAAATAGCTTCATTTCGGTAAAAGGTTTATATTTTAAAAAACTTGTTTTTACTCTTTTTTTATTTTTGCTTAAAATTTAACAAAATTTTGTTTGCGAATTCTCATTGAATGCGTAGGGCACTAATACAACTTTTGGCATCCAAAACGTAAATTGGCCCAAATCTGAGTTACGAGGTTGCGTCAGAAACCAGTCGAGATATCATTCCTATAAACTGGATTAAAATGTCGGCAGTATTGGCCAAACGGTGCACAATTCAGTGGAATATTTGATCACAAAACTTCATCTTGCAAAGTTGGTCGTTTTAAAACAGAACAACTTTTTGCATCGCATAATACATTTTCTGAGTATAATTGATGTAAATTTCTATCAAACTGCTCCAAAAAATTGCCATTTTACAAATTTGTATTTAAACTAATTTTTCTTTGGAAAATATTTATGTAACGGTAAAAATGTAACGATGCAGATTTATTCTTTGATTTTCTACAAAAGCTACATACAAAGTTTTTTTCTGCAACTAACAGTTGATCTTACAAAGCCGATGTGAACACAGAGTCGGCTGTGACGTAACAAAAATTTATCGGTACTATTAGGGTTAACTATGATTTTCTCGAAGTGTACTTTTCGAATTGAAGTGGCCTTTCAAAGGAATTGATTAGACCTTTAACCCATTCATGACGAGCGTGCCCATATGGTAACGCTGCTATCAGCGGTATGTGCAATTACAAAAATATTTTAACGAATATCACTAATCCGTTTTTTGATGTTAATAAAGCATACTTTGATCTTTCTTTTGATTATAACTCTAAGCAATCGCCCGTCAGAAGCGGTCGTGGCGGATAATTGAAAAGTAGTGTTTTTAAAAAGCAAAAACAGCGAAAAGTCACGACCTTTCCAGTAAAAATATTTTTCATTTCCATAAAAAGTTATATATTTTGAATGTTTTTTTTTTGGCATTTGGGTAAAATATCAAAGTACTAGAAAACGTATAAAATAAAATTATTTATAACTTCTGTGTTACATTTTTATCATTTTCAATTTTGATGTTACCATATGGGCACGCTCGTCACAACCCTAGCAAATTTAAATTTTCTTACTGAAATTGTTTGTATGAGGTTTTTTTTTATGTAAAATTAAATATATTTTATTTGTATATTGATTTGAAAGTGTGTTTGTGTGATTAATATAATTACAAACATTTTTTTTTTAATATTTAGATTTTAAATAATTTTTGTACGTGTTTATATACATATTTGCGTACATATTTGAGAAATTTTTGTAAAATTAAGTAAATTTTATCTATATATTGGTTTGAAATATATTTTTGTTTAGCTTTTTTCATATAAAGCTAAAAATATTTTATCTATAAATTGTCTTTAAAGTGTGGTTATGTACCTGGTGTACTTATGAAAAATTAGCAGCACCTCTTAAGTTGATTTAGACATATCTGTCCGTTATTTTGATTGGTATGGGCTATTGAAGGAGCTAAATGAAAGCTAGGCGGTCCAAGCATTGAATTAATCCCTTGGAGGTCCTAGAAGGAGTTGGTATAGCAAATGGGCGAAATCGATCAACTGCCGCGCCTACCTTCCATACAAGTGAAAGTCGAGTTTTGTAACAAATGTTACCCAATTTCACGGGAATTGTGGTAGGAAAATTCTCCGTAAGATATATTGTCCGCTTTGCGTCGATGGTGAGTGCCGCAAAAGCTATATGAGCAATACCCCGATCATGACATGATATCATGACGCATACAAAATCCACGTCTAAGATAGCTAGGTCATGCCGAGCTGATGAATGTAAAAAAGTACTACTAAATGGAGCACATGTGAGTACCGTCGGTGGAATGAGCAGAAGATGGCGACCAGGTCTCAGATGGAAGGGTGCATGGTATATATAGGTTTACTTCGACCGGTTGAAACTTACTCAATTGTTTTTTAACAAATTTACATTACGATGAAGACATTTAGGCGAGCATAATTTTATTCGGCTGGACAAGATGATTAGGAGGAAGATGAAGCTGGTACTTTCTATGGGCTTCATCGTAAACCTCTTTTACAGCCATGTAAGTTGTGTATGTCAAATGAAATGATGACGAGGACCTTTCCAATTTCAGTTCATATGAAGATATTTCTTATGTTATTGAAAACCTAAGCAGTATTTTGGTGTAGGTGTAGATACATATTATATACAGTGGCGGACAGATAATTAGGGCCAGCCTTGAGTGAAATTGGAAAGGTCCTCGTCATAATTTGACATACACAATTTACATGGCTGTAAAAGAGGTGTTAGATGAAGACCATCGGCAGATGAAGACCTCCTTCATCTTCCTCCTAATCATCTTGTCCAGCCGGATAAATCGAGGAAAATTGTGCTCGACAAAATGTCTTCATCGTAATGTAAATTTGCTAATAAACAAGTGAGTAAGTTTCAGCCGGTCGAGGTGAACCTATATATATGGAAGGTAGGCGTGGCAGTTGACCAATTCAGCCCATTTGCAATACCAACTCCTTCTAGTACCTGCAGGAGTTAAGTCCAAAGTTTGGACCGCCTGGCTTGCTTCTAGCTCCTTCAATCTTCTTACCAATCAGAAGGATGTTTACGCCAAACACCCTGTTTGCCACCCTGTATACGGAATTGTACGGCAACCAACTTTGTACCATTAAACCTACTGGAACACCGCTTAACATTCTGTTAAGCTGTGTCCCAAAACTGGTTTAATTCAATATGAAGGCCTTCTGTCATTTCCGTAACTTTAACTTTCTTCTTGTATCAGCATCGAACGAGTCAACCACGTATCTTTTTCCGCTCCTGCAACATCCCGTGCTGCAGTGCTTTTTATTTATATAAAGCTTACTTTTTAGTATCCTACGACATCCGTCGCAAGTAAGCAACCTTTTTGCTCCTTTCTTAAAAAAGCCTACTTACAAACATAAAACTACACGCCTTTAATTATATTTTGCTAATTCTCAAATTCCACCCTTTTTTCTCTTTTATATCGTTTGGCCACTTTACGTGTGAGCCAAACCTTATTTTTTTTTTTTTAGATTTTTTTTTAGATTTTTTTGATGCAAAAATTAGCGAAGATGAGACACTTAGGGGTGACACTCAAGGTTGTGGAGAACTTAGATCAAATGATCACTTGAAATTAAAATTTAATTGCACGAACGTTCCTTTGGAGAAGATACGCTCGTAGAACGCTAAAAACGCTGGAAAAATGTAACCTCGGCGGAGCTTGGAGCGTCGAAGATGCTGCCAAAATATGCAGAGATGCTGGTGTAATTCTTTGCGACGGATGTCGTTCTCAAAATCCGAATCCGGTTCGAATGGATCAAATGTTTGGCTCACTCGTAAAGTGGCCAAACGATATAAAAGAGAAATAAAAAAGAGTAAAAAAACAGTTTTTTAAAATATAACCCTTTAACCGACTAAAAAGCAGAAAATAAATTTCCTTTAAATTAATTTCAGCAATTTCGATTTAAAATTAAGGGTTTTTGGCTACTTTCCTCCTAATATCTTTGCAGATTTTGAAGTCGCCGAAAACCCTTAATTTTAAATCGAAACTGCTGAAATTAATTTAAAGGAAATTTATTTTCTGCTTTTTAGTCGGTTAAAGAATTTTATTTTCCTCTTTTTTTAAAAAAAAATTTTTTTCTCACCCATTTTTCCCCCTTTTTTTCCCCTTTTTTACTCTTTTTACCGAATGCGAACCTAAGTAAAAAATTTCAGCCTTGTAGCTTACAAAATACGAAAGTTATAACTTTAAATTAGCTCCATCCCG
Source organism: Heteromyza rotundicornis (assembly GCA_951394025.1). Classification (NCBI taxonomy): domain Eukaryota; kingdom Metazoa; phylum Arthropoda; class Insecta; order Diptera; family Heleomyzidae; genus Heteromyza; species Heteromyza rotundicornis. The sequence continues at coordinate 25,178,559 of OX596011.1, read as the reverse complement.
CTCCCCTTTGCCCCCACACCCACCTTTCCAAAGGGTATAAAACTTCATTTTGTCAATAAGAACCCACCTACCAAATTCACCATTGTAGCTTGAAGGAATTGGAAGTTATGCCATGTTTAAAAAAAATGGGTTTGAGTCCTCCCACGGCCTTTACGCCTCTGATGGACCCCAAAATAATAGAATGCAGTGTCACCGGAGTTCTATCAGTGTTCCAAATTTCAGCTCACTAGCTCACTTGGAAGTGTGTGAAAAAGCTCGCCGCAGATTATATATATATATATATAGTCCACCCAAAGCAAGTTAATATAAGGGTTATAAAAAGGGTGAATTTGAGAATTAGCTAAATATAATTAAAGGCGTGTAGTTTATGTTTGTAAATAGGCTTTATTAAGAAAGGAGCAAAAAGGTTGCTTACTTGCGACGGATGTCGTAGGAGCGGAAAAAGATACGTGATTGACTCGTTCGATGCTGATACAAGAAGGAAAGTTAAAGATACGGAAATGACAGAAGGCCTTCATATTGAATTAAACCAGTTTTGAGACACAGCTTAACAGAATGTTAAGCGGTGTTCCAGTAGGTTTAATGGTACAAAGTTGGTTGCCGTACAATTCCGTATACAGGGTGGCAAACAGGGTGTTTGGCGTAAACATCCTTCTGATTGGTAAGAAGATTGAAGGAGCTAGAAGCAAGCCAGGCGGTCCAAACTTTGGACTTAACTCCTGCAGGTTCTAGAAGGAGTTGGTATTGCAAATGGGCTGAATTGGTCAACTGCCACGCCTACCTTCCATACAAGTGAAAACCATATTTAGTAACAAATGTAACCCAATTTAATGGAAATTGTGGTAGAAAATTCTCCATAAGATCTATTGTCCGCTTTGCGTCGATGGTGAGTGCCGCAAAGCTATATGAGCTATACCCCGATCATGACATGACATCAGACGCATACAAAATCCACGTCTAAAAATAATGGTTAAATTTTGTGGTATATTTTTTCCCACAAAAAATAACGGTTATGTTTTGTGGGATATTTTTTTCCCACAAAATATCGCACATTTTGATATTTCTCAAAAATCATACAAGCTAGGATTGCAAAATTTTGCACATATGGGTGTAGCACTAAAATTTACCATATGAACAAAAAGTGGGCATGTCACGCCCCTTTTTGGGGAAAAATTCTTAGATACCGAGAAAATTCCTAAAAAAAACACACCATTTTTTTTCCATCTCGTAAGCTATGTATGCTGGGGTTGTATATTTTACACATGAAGGCGTGGCATCAACATTTAACATCTTGAAAAAAAGGCGTGGCTACCACCCGGTCCGGGAAATTATTAACTGCTAAGGAAATTGTTAATCACGAGACTTGTTCATAGTATATAGTTGTACCTTGGCGAAATTAGCCATGGGATTGCTGTTATTTATTATAAATTTATAATAATATAAAGAAATGCAAAACATTTGAATTGCAGAGATTGCGCGCTCTTGAGATGAAAAAGTAGAAGATAATCTGTAAAATATTGAAGAAGATTGGAGTATAGGCAGTTTCGTTGCGAAAAATGTTGGCATTTGTTATCAAACCTTTAACACTACTTGAAGATTCTTCACTGCGAACGGAAACTGGACGTATGGGTACAATATCGGGGTTCATCTTCACCATCATAATTGTAGCCAAATTTTCTTCTGATAAATTGAATCTCCAAGAATCAGCCTCAGAGCTGAGAAGGATCGTTCCACACTAACTTGTGTTGCTGGTACAGCATGGACGATGCAAGCAAGCTTTCGCAGCCATGGCAATGTATGCCTTTTACTGTTCCAGTACAGCATCAAGTCTTCATCAATATCAAGGCGTTTCTCTTTGTACGTGTCAATTTCATAAAACGCTTTTCGTACGCTCTCGTTAGTTGAGTCCTCGTCTTCATCAGATGATGAGTTCGCAAATTCCATGTCCCTAAGACCGATTCTGAGCAGAGAAGAGGAGCTTAGGATGGAACTTTCGTCAATAAAAAATGGCAGATTGGCGGCATTGCGTGACGTTGAAGCACGTTCTTCGCTGTTTTCCTTTAAAATAACATAAATACTGGATTGTGGTTTTTTATAAACTAAAAAATTTAAAATTTGCACCGAAAAACCAAATTGACAAATATGCAAAAATGTTCAAAATCAAGTCATTAGCGCATATTCATAGTCAAATGTAGTAGCTACTAAACCTTAGTACAAGCATGATAGCTGTCAATTCAGTGTATTATCTGTCATTTTAGTAGAGTACTAAAGTTAAGGTGGAACTTAATTTGACTATGAATATGGGCCATTGCCATTATAAACAAAATTGATGTATTCGCAAAAATATCTAGTTAGTTTTTTAGCCGTTGTTCGGAACTTAAATAATTGAGTTGCTTCATGAAATTATTGAAAGAACTTTTTTAATATGTCACCTGTTGACTATTGATGCGTGGTGAAGGTTGATTTTGGGTATTATCCTAAATAGTTAATGCAATTTACAGTTAGCACATAAAAGAGTAAATTTACATACTACATTTGTAATAATATAATTGAAAAAATGTATTTCATGTTCTACCTTTTGTGCATTCATTATCTGGTGCACAATTTGCTTCAGATGCATTTTGGCAACATCAGTTTTTCTTTTGACAGCAGGCGCTTTAATCTAGGGTCCAAAAATAATGCTGCATACATGGTTGCATTTTCCAGCGAAACAGTCATCCTTGATTCGACATAGGGTATGATTTCTCTGCTAATGTCGCTCGTCATGGCCCTTAATTGAAACATCAACTCCAGCCAAAACTTATAAAAGTCACCTAATAGCAGCTGACTTTTTTGCAGGTGCAATGTCAGCAAATGCACCGGTGTTAGAACTCCCAAAATATCCTCGATTCTAATCCAGTCAACACCGTTCAGAATATCGGATGTTTTGTGATGTTGCATGCTGAACTCCTTCCATAGCATAAGGCCCTTCAACATATTGTACGTGGAACTCCACCGCGTACTATGTCAATTTTAGGCTTTTGGAATGCTCAAATTATCCACACTGTTCCTAATGTAATGAATAAGGAATATGATAAGTAATTGAATCTGTGCTAAATTCTTACTTAAATGCTGGTGTTCTTAAAGTTTTCACATGTTTGCGAGCTTTGTGAACGTCTGCTGAACATAACTCCTCTAAAAAGTCCCTTACAGCCAGCTGCAGAGTATGTGCAGCCCATTTTATAGAAATATTGTGTTCAAATTGGATACCGCTCACAAGATTTTCATATAAGTCAGAGTCGCTTTGATTTTGAGCTTCGGATTCATTTATTTCTTGCATGGATAAAAGTTGCACTGCTTTTTAACATATTTCGTCCGTTATCGGTAGTTATGGAATAAACTTGTTTTTATCTATGTCGAAATCACTTAAAATATTTTTAACTTCGTTCTTTAAGTATTCTGCCGTATGCTTTCTTTTAGCTCCATCATGGAGAGCGTGCATATTTCAATACAATTATTTTCAATGAATTGAACATTTACTCCTAATACGCCACGATCACTACGTGTGGCAGTATCTAGTTTCAAAGAAATTAGTTTGCCTTCTATTTTGGTTTTAATTTCGGCTGTTACATTTTCGCACTTTTTTTTTTACAAAACCCATTACATTACGCGAGTTTACTTTCGGAATTTTCAAGCTATCAAAAATTTGATTCGTTATAGTTTGAAACGATGTAGAGTCAAAGAATGATAGCGGTAGCGAGTTTTTCGTCACCATATCACCGCATGCGTTGATCACTTCGTTGGCAGATATCAAAATATAAATTTTCTTTTTAACATCATTTTTGTGCACTTTAGCTTGATTCAATTTAATCCGCTTTTCATATTCTTTATGAAGTTCGTTATGAATTTTTTCCGAATGGCGTTTTAAATTGGTAACGTGTACACGCAGAGAAAAAACATGGTTGACCTGATCATATTTTAAGGGGACCATATTATGATTGGCGAAATGATTGCACCAACCATGCCATGATTGCATACTAAACATTTACATGATTGCAGCTAACCATTTACATGATTGAAAATAAACATGTAATGATTGTAGCCAAAAATTTGCATGATGGTTACAATCATGTTAACCAATTTTTATTCAACTTTCAATTGAATTTCAAGATCTACTTTTCAATTGTTTTAAATTATATTATTAATATTTCAATGTAATATTAGCTGATTGTTATATTATATTTAAGAAATAATAGTTCATATACATTTTTCTTTACTTACTTACGTTTGGCCGTGCCGAGATTTGAACCTGGGGATACTTGGGTTGCTGTCGAAGCGCGTTAGCACGTTTAGCTACTACTGCCTTGAATTTCTTTTGTTCTAAATGCATACATATACTAATCATTATCGATACCTTAAAGCGTAACCATCCTATGTCCATTTTTCCAAACTGTAGAAAACGCAAAACAAATTTTGAAATAAATTTTTTCGTTATTATTGCAGTTCTGTTTTCTCGGTCCAATATTTTTCTTATGTAGCTTAATCCATCTTTGGAGTGTTTGAAAAAAAGTTTGAGTGAAAACTCGGCATGGTTTTAAATTAAATGGAATTCTTCTGTGACATTCAAATTTGTTTTCATACAAAATTTCATTATTTTGAGTTCTAAGAGGCCCAACTATACTATGGCCAATACAATTTTCGGGGACATAGTATAACTGCGCTCTTTGAAATTGAATTTGTTTATTTATCAATAACACAAACCAAAAATAATTTATTGCTTGAAACACTAGATGGAGCTGGTGTATTTTCATATCAAACAATAAAATTTCACAGTTTGAAAATAAAAATGAAGGAATTTTAATGTGTCAAAAATCTAATACAAAAACCTTTTTTTATATTTTTATGGAATAAGCAAAGACAACAACTCAAAATTCGGACATTGCAGAAAAGTACAAATCTACCCAAGTACTCCGGATCGTGAATACTCTTATTAATATTAAATATCCAATCATGTACATTATTGCCTCAAGCATGTTTTTGGCATGGTTGGAATGTAATTATAATATGATCTCTGAAATCATAATATGGTCTCTATAATCATTTAAATATAATTTATAATAAATAAAAGCAATCCGTTCCAACATTTTGAACTGGTTTGAATTAAAGCAGCTTTTTGAAAATGATGTTATTAAGATCGTGCATAAGCTAAAAGTTGTAATGGACATACAAATGATTTTTCCGAGTTATAGTCCCGTCTACTTTTTCTGGGTGGTTTCTTTTGATGCACTTATGCTTCATTCCCATGGCTAATTTCACCAAAGTACAACTTATACTATGAACATGTCTCGTGATTAACATTTCCTTAACAGTTAATAATTTCCCCGGACCGGGTGGTAGCCACGCCTTTTTTTAAGATGTTAATGTTGATGCCACGCCCTCATGTGTAAAATATACACTGAAAAAAAAGTGTACTCCAGTTAAGGAAAAATGCCTTAATCCAAAAAAAAAGGGGAAAGAAACACCACTAAAGTCATGATAGCTTTGAAATTAGGGAACACTTTTACTTAAGATGAGCATATATTTTTGACTTTAAATTTAATACTTATTTCTTTCATAACGGGAATATTCTTTGAATTTAATAAAAAGTTCTTAAGTTCTAAGAAGTTTTTCTTCGTTTTTAAGACAAAAATTTCTCCAAAAATCTTTTTTTTTATTGTATTTGTTCATTTTTTTTTTTAAATTTCCTTTTTCTTTTCATTTTATATTTTTTTAAATCATATTTCATTTTATTAACTAAATTAAATTTACAATTTATAGTGATAACAAATATGTACTTACGATTTCACTTCGGTGGGATTCGAACCTGCGACCTTTGGCGTTATGACAAGACCAATCAACAGACTGTGCTATAGACAGCATAATTGCGCTGGCGTCTAATTTTCACTACGTTTCACACCAGCGGCTGCCGTGGTGCAGTGGCTAGGGCCTTTGCTTCCCGATCAAAAGGTATCAGGTTCGACTCTCGCCTGGGACAAGCAGAATTTATATTCATGCCAAATATTTTTTTTATTTATATCAATTCTATTTCTAGAAATTTCTAAAAATTTTGGAAGAAACTACGTTAGACGTATACAAAACAATTTTTTTCCTTGTATTAAAAACGAACTTCTTTAAATAATGTTAAAATTTACTAAAATTAGTAAAATCAGACATATCAGCAGCTGCTGTGGTGCAGTGGTTTATTAAAATTGAGGAATAAATACTAAAATTGAGGACATGTATACTAAAAAAAATATTTTTTACATATATTAAAAACGAATTTCTTTAAATAAAGTTCAAATTTACTCACAATTAATAAAACCAGCTGTCTTTAAAGTAAAGAAAAATGTAAATTTGTTTTAAAGAGGCGGTGATTTCCGTTTTAAGGTACTTTTACTTAAATTCAAGAATAATTCCTTAAAATTAGGAAAAATTCCTTAAATTAAGGAAAAAATTTGTCCTTTAATCAAGCACCAAATTTACTTGGTTTTAAAGCTGTCTTTTTTTTCAGTGTAAGCATGCCTGCAACTCACCATGCATATTTTTTTAAACGTCTATTAAATCAGACATTTTACGGGAAATTGATAGCTACATGAGAGAGCTTATGAGGGCAAATTGAACAACGTACCAAAATTACTACAAATCAAGCAACCAACACCGCTGTAAGCCAAATCTACCAACTACCAACTAAAAACACCAACAACTAATTAAAAACAACCAATTAAAAACCTTTTACCAGACTACGGATGGGCCACACGAGGACTACTCACGAGCACCTACTGAAGGGGGAGGCTGCGCCAACTTGTACGGTGTGCAAACTGCGCACTGTCCATAAACCACATACTTAACGACTGTACAAAATTTACTAATGCAAGAATCAATATTTTTGTAGACAAAAAAACCCACAGACTTTCTTAAAAATTTCCCCATTGAAAATATAAACTCTATATTCAACTTCATTTATCAATGTAAACTTTTATATAGTATTTAAATATTTGTATAAATTGTATCTTGCACTAAGGATACTTTATATTTCCATATAGAAATTTTTTTTGAATAAATTCAGGCTGATAGCCTTAGTTGCTAGTTGCCCAGTTATAAGTAATTATAATTATTTATAATTAAAATAAATAAATACTTTTTGAAGATGGTATGAGTTACTGGAGCGTGGGTCCGATCAGCATTTTTCCGATTTTAGTTTTGTTGCATTTTCGAGGGTACTGGACATCGAGGTACTGGATCACTAATTTGAAACTACGGTCCCAAAAAGTAAAACTGTTTTCAGTTATATTTCAGAACTGAAACCATTTCAAATCCTAACCAAGCAGTTTCATGGTATATGTATGCAGTTAAAACATTGCAAGATACACACTGCGGTGCAAGCGTGCTAAAGTGGCGCGTTTATGAATCCGAATGGCCACTGTTCAAATCTCGGTAAGTAAACAAAAATTTATACCATTTCTTTATTTCGTAAATAAAATATAACAATGAAATATCAATAATATTGTTTAAAAAAAAAATGTTCCAGGAAATTTAATTTAAAATTAAAATCTTTTTAGGTAATTCTAAAAATAGGCCATTCCAATAACCTTTTTTGTTTTTTCAATTCATGAAATCATAAACATCGCAAAACAAAAATGAAATAACAACATTTTGCGTCTCAATTCATCAATGTGACGTTTTAATTCATTAATGGGCCAGTTTCAAAACAATTGAAACGTTTTGTTGTCAAAATCAGAACATTCAGTTTTGGCTTGAAATTGACAACGGTTCGGAACGTTTTGACAACGTTTCGTTTTGATTTTATTTCTAATTGTAGGAGTTTCAGTTGACCGATTCCGCGCATTAGCAAAACCAACTCTTTCAAGCATGCTCTTGAGAAAGTTATAATACACTTTGGGAATGCGGACCATGTCCAAAGTCTATTTTGCGAGCGCAATAACAAATTTAACACGGAACTTCTTTCTAACTGTTAAATTTTCATTATTGCACAACATTTTTTCCATCATTGTTTAAAGTTATTTCGATCTTTTTTTCCATCATTGTTCAAAAATAATTTGAATTTTTTTTTCTTTTTTTCTTCAAAATTGATTTTTGTATCCTGATGGCAGGGTATACTAACTTTGACACAACGTTTTGTAACGCCCATAAGTACGCGTGTCCAGTATGGAAAAGTATATATATTCTTGATCACCATCACCTCCTGAGTTGATATAAGCATGTCCGTCTGTCTGTCCGCACGATTGCGGTCGCCGTTTTGGAGATATCGAATTGAAACTTTGGGAACTTGTTTTTCACAGAAAGTAAGAGCAAGTTCGAGAATCAGCCAAATCGGACAAAAACTAGGGTAGGCTCCCATATAAGACAAAAAAAAGTAATAATTTTCCAACTTTTTTATTGCAGTTTTCGATTGGGAAATGGATTTTCGACATGTTCCGACCCTCCAAAACCACATATAAATGGGTCAAAATGGAGTCTTGAGACAAAATTTTTATTTGTGGATTTTATTTGAAATTTTTAGAAACGGATTTTGGACATGGTTCGGAGCTCCAAAATCACCTATAAATGGCTCAAAATGGGGACCTACTGTGTGTAGGATGCAAACAATACATAGATTTTTTTGAAAACATCGATATATCGCCAAAACGATGTTTAGACATCGATGTTAAAAATTTCCCAGCATCGAAAAAGTGCCGATGCAGCGATGTCAATATCAACGATGTTTTAATATCGATGTTTTACTTTGCTTTTGAAATTTTGCATTTTCAGAAAGTTGTTTCTTTCATTCGCTTGATATATTAAGCCAACACCAGCAATATTGACATAACAGAATTTCAATTAACAAATAATTTTAGAATCAAAAGAAATATACGTACACAACAATTTCATGTACAGTGGTTCACAGTAAAATTTGTTAGTATCGATATTGGTATCAATGAAAAGGTTCTAAAGTTCCACTTCAAGCTTCAAGTGCAACTTAATTTAACTTAGGATGCGAATACAAATAGTAATGCCAGCAGAAATTCACCTATATGCATTTCACGGTTAAGTTGCATTTAGATCGCACGAACCAGTGGCGTAAATGGGGGATGGGATAAAGGGGATATATCCCCCCTTCGCCTATCACTAAATTTTCAAATTAGGTTATTTTTTTTTTTTCAAAAATGAAATTAAATTTGAATAAAAAATCAAATTTTGCTTGCATGAGGATTAAGGCATTCAATCCGGGATCCCGAAATCCCGGATGTTTTCTTAATCCCGGAAACCCGGGATTTTGAGCCCGGAGTCCTGGGATAAAAAAATTAATTTTTAATGCATTGTTTAAGATATTTTCGACGTTTTCCACAAAAATACAGCAGTGCATTTACTTTCAATCTAATTGGAAAAACAAAAAGCCCACTTTTATAGATTTAGTGCTAAACACACAAAAAAATAACAACATTTTTGTCAATAACGGTTAACAAAAAATTTTATCAACTTTTTATCTGTATAAAAACTTTTCCAGTTTGAGCAAATTTTTTTTTTTTGTTTGACAAAAAAGATAGATTTAATTGATAAAATATTATGTTGACTGTATATTGACAAAAAATTTATCAATTGGATAAATGGTTTTGTGTGTATTTAGCTTTTGAATGGACACCAATTTCAAAAGTATTGAAAAACTTTTAAGATTGGTGTATCCGCTATAATACTAAAACTACTGAAAATTTGTTTTTTCGTGTTTAGCATGAAATGGAGCTGGTTGAATTTTATGATTATATTTGGAATCAGTGTGGCAAAATAAATAATAAAAGAACACCATTTACCAAAAAAAATGTCAAACTTCAATGTAATTTAAAAGTAATAACTTTTTGTTTGACTTTATTTATCTTACATATTATTTGTATTAAACAAAACAAATAATATTTATTTAATATTATTTCTTTGTTGAATTAAAATGAAATTAAACTTAAAATATTGTTACACCCGGGATCCCGGGATTGTAATTTCTAATCCCGAAATCCCGGGATTTTCAAAAACGCCTCGGGATTGAATTTCCTCATTGAGGATGTATAATTTTTTTGTATAATTTTCTGTATAAGATACATTTTTTTACCGCCGTAGCAAATTGTACGTATACTCATCCATTTGACCGTATATACCTTTTACAGTCGATCCCGCTTAAGAGAAATCCGATTAACCCTTTCGCTACATGTTTTTCATTTCGAGCCTTAAAAATCTATTCTCCGTTAATTATTGCTATTAATGATGGTAATAGTGATAAAAAATCAAAATTAAAAAAAAAAAGATATTTGAAAGTAGTTTTTTGGAATGTGCCATATGGCAACAAATTTGCTTAACGGTCTAAAAATTTTTCAATATCAAATTTTTTGTATATGTGCTTAAATTTATATAAGTTTATGTATTACAATTAAAAAATGAATTTAAAAAAAAAAAAATTGGTTCCAAAAAAATACATTAAATATCTTTACATTTACTTATATATTAAAGTTAATCAAAGTCAAATTCATTGTAAGTGTGCATTTATTCCATAAATTTTATTCATGACAGTTCAAAATAAATTTTTTTTTTTTAACTTTAAACTTTTTTTACATAAAATACATATAATATAATGCATACAATAGTTATATAATATATAAAATGCTGAAAAAAAATAAGAAGGACAAAATTATAGGTATATTTTTCATTGAACGTGTAGCAACTGTGGCAAAATTCAAATTTAGACACGTATATACCACTAATTATACCACTAAATGGAATTGTTGCCAACTGGCAACACGTGCATTTTAAAAAATCGCCACAGCTACGAGAATTTAATTTTTGAGTTTTTAAAAATGCAAACATGTAGTATGACTATTTCTTTACATTATTGCATCAACACTTTTTTAAAATAATTTTTTTTAAACAATTAAATTTAAATTTCTTAAGTGATGTTTTCGGTAAAAAATTTCTCGCGTCAATATGGTGCAATAAAAAACGGAAATTGTTGCTATTCAACAAACCAAAAAAAAAATGTTTATACAGAAATACTTCTAATAAACCAAAAAAAAAATTGCATTAACTTTTTTTTTTTGTAAATTGTACCGAGGCTGGTCCACGTAGTCTTAAAGTGTGATGTGGCCATATGGTAACAAATTCGCGAAAGGGTTTTAAACGAAAAACCAGCTTAAGTGAAACGAAAATTCATCCCCAGGATTTTTTTGGCCTTTTTCATACAAATTATTTCCCTTTACTGAAACCCGGTTAACTGAAAAAAATGCAATTTATATGTAATGTTCATTGTTAATTATATATTTCCAATACAAAGTGAAAAAAAATGTCTGACAAATTCGTGTTTCAGTA